>JAVDBV010001816.1:0-11491 GCA_032619315.1 Piper longum
CCGATTCCGCCGCCGGCAAGCTTCACCGCCGCAATTGGGTGGTCGTCTTGGCACCTTCGCCCCTTCGGGGACCTTTCCCGACCAGATTGTAACCCAATTGCCGCCCTAGATTGCCGGATTTCCTCACCTACCGTCATGTCCTCTATTTCCGCCACCCTTGCAACTCCGCCAAATAATAGTTGCTATTACGCCACCCACCGGAACCCAGGGGCACGGCGACGTCATCCCTTCAACCCAGCAGCCCGGGGGCCATCGGGGGTGTGAGGGTTGCCTTGAATTTCCTTGCCTACGGTCGCCCACCTTGCCCAAACTCCGGTTGTTCATCATGGACGGCTTCTAGTCTTATTTCTAGTTTAATTCTTTTCTCTTTTTTTGGTTATTAGAGACTTTAGTTCTATAATTAACAAGCTTATTATCAATTATAAATATGCATGCATGCAAATCATGAAGAAGAAGAAGAAAGAAAAAATACCCGAGCAAGGAGGAAGCCAGCGTCTGTCCAATGGAAATAATGTAAATGACACCTTCTTCTCCTTATATAATGAAATGATGGCTCACCCTCTCAGTATCACACTTCGCCCGTGTTTCCCTTAATCGGGTAAACGGGTAATTGATATGGTTCACTTAACCGGTTTGAATTGTTAAATGGGATGGTTCACTTAACAGGCTAAACGGGTAAATAATACAGTTCACTTAATGGGTTAATTAATACTTAACCGGTTAAATAATACCTTACGCTTAACCGGGTAATTAATAATTAACCGGGTGGCGGGTAAATAATTTAAATGGAAATATTAATTTCTTAACTTTTGATCCTACCGCGACGATTTTTATATTTTTCGGGTCTTTACAAATGGGCTTCCACCGGTTTGAAATAAATGAGGTTAGTCACCTCCAGCAAAAAGAAAAAGAAAAAAAGGATGAGGCAATGATCCTCCACCAATACGCACAAGATGAAGCAATGGGCTTCAACTTGTTTGAAAAAAAGAAAAGGAGGTAGTAAATGGAAAATCAAACCAATGTTAGTTTTTATATCGGATCAACTTGCTATAATATTGAAGGAAGTTTGTGTTGTATTGTTATGGTGTTTGCCATTTTGTTATACATGTCATAATTTGAAAAGGATTTTAATGCTAGGGTGAATATAAACCTCTGTTTTGTTTTGTCCTGTTTATCCTTTTTTTTGTCCCCAGCCTCTGGCCCCGTTACAACCTGTAAGACATATTAATTTTATTGATTTGGCATTGCCTACATTAGTGGAGATGGGAGTGAAGGGTAAACATATTTAAACATGTGCTTGAATGTATTTTGTTTATTGTAGATGAGAATGATTAGCTAACAAACTATCACACACATACATGAAGTGCCTTCTGGGGCTTGACATCTTGGTTACTCTTAAGGGTTTGATTAAAAATCATACAAGAACATAATGGGGAATAAATATTATTGTCTAGTAAAATTTTATTTTTCTTTATGAAATTTTGCTCGGGACACGCAAAATTTTAATTTTGGGGTGTGTCAACTATTTAAAATATACAACATTTACCTAGGTTTTTAATGTGATTTTGTACTTCCTGGGTATAATCATTGTTAATTAGGTGATATTTCTCGTTATATTCTAGTTAATTAATATTGTATGAGATATGCTTAATTTTGGTGTTTTAATGCAGAAAAAGATTTAAAACATCAAGCTTAGGATTTTTTGGTTAGATAATCGGACCCCACCTATTGATGGTTACAATTTTTGGTGTTGTCAAAGTTTGATGTGGTTGGCTATATATTCTTTAGCACCATTTTGGAAACTTCATCAGACATCATAATTAATTAGTCCACATCGAATTTTGGAATCCTTCCTCGGATTCTTGTATCTTATCTTCTATATAAAAGGGTGGTCATTTGTTGTTTGAGTTATCTCAACTTGAGGCTTAGGAGTTTAGTAATAGAAGTAGTTCTAGTTTTTCTTATCCTTTTCTTTCATAATAAACACTAGTTTCTTTGTTATATTGTTTTCAATATTCATTATGGAGTAATCTTTTCTTTTGCACTAGAGAATAATGGAACTTAACATGGTTTAATTTGATTCATATTAGCCTCTTACTCTTTTATTCAATCGGATTATTTGAATTATTATGTTCTTAATGGTAAGAATATATTGATCACCTATTTCTTAGATCATGAGATTTAATTAGATTTCGGGAGAAATTAATTAGATTAGTCATTGATAATTCATCATAGGACAAGTCTTTTGACTTGTTTATCGTTGTGGTTGGGAGATACACAACACCATATGTGAATGTAAGGCAAATCTTAATGCGTTATTTTGTTGATTAATCAAGTATCAGCAAGAGGTAGAAATTGAGGCAAAATAATAAAAGTATGGAGTGGGAGCCACCATGTCATATAATTATCATAGATCGACAATCTAAGGAAATAAAAGATAAGAGTAAGATATGGTGATCATTAAATTCATGTTAATAGAAATTTAACTCTAGAACGAGTTTTATCATTTTAACTTCTCATTTAATTTAACGTATTATTTAGATTTAGTTAATTCAATTGTCTTTGTTTTATTCTTCATTTCTCTGTGGGACGATACACAAACTCATCATTATATTACTTGTTTCAACCGTGTATACTTGCATGATATCGAAATTATTCGAACAAGGACCAAATATGGACACTACGAGTTTTTGGTCATGCCTTTTGGATTGACTAATGCTCTAGCAGCATTTATAGACTTGATGAATAGAGTGTTCAGTCCATACTTGGACCAGTTTGTGATCATTTTTGGTAGGCGACATACTGGTATACGCTTTGTCAAGGGAAAATCGTGAGCAATATATGAAGTTGGTGTTCCAGACGCTGAGAGAGCACAAATTGTATGAGAAGTTTTTGACATTCAGTTTGTGACTATCAAAAGTGAATTTTCTTGACAATATCATCTCAGCATTAGGCATCTCAGTAGATCCAACCAAGGTAGAAGCAATAGTATGGTGGGAACACCCGAAGACACCTACTACAGAGGTTTGGAGTTTTCTAGGCCTAGATGGATACCTCAGATGGTTTGTTTTGGATTTCTCTTCCATAACATCCCCTCTTACACGGCTGACTAGGAAGAATGAAGTGTTTAGACGGATGGATGAATGTGAGTAGAGTGTCAGGATGCTAAAGGAGAGATTGATTTTGATGCCTATCTTCACATTGCCATAGGGACATGAGGATTTTGTAGTTTACACAAATACCTCCGGAATTGGCCTAGGTTGTGTTTCGATACAAAAGGATAAGGCTATGGCCTATGCATCTAGCCAGCTCAAGGTGCATGAGCGTAACTATCCTAGACATGACCTAGAGCTTGCATTAGTCATATTTGTTCTCAAAATATGGCACTAGTTATATGGAACATCATTTAGACTTTTGACTCATCACCAAAGTCTGAAATATATCCTCACACAAAAAGATTTGAACAATAGACAGAGAAAATGGTTGTAGATGTTAGCAGATTACAAAATTGACATAGCGTACAATGAGGGCAAAGCAAATGTGCTAGCAGATGAATTAAGCAGAAAGCAAGGAGTCTCATACTCTATATAGGATTGGCAACATGTCCCTGACTTGGTATCCTACGAGCCAGATATAATTGGTTGGAATGATGGTGCAACTGACCATTCAACCTAGTGTACATGAGTAGATTAGGATTGCATAGGAAGTAGATCCATAGTTGAAGCAGTAGTTGGAGTAGGGAACACATCAAGAATCGGCTAGAGATGCAGATAGGTTAGTTAGACTGAGAAGTCGATTCCTTGTAGCAAATGTTCCAGAGTGTCTCTGACTTCTAAGTACAATTTTTCATGAAGCTCACATGTCGAGGTGCTCAATGCGTCCAAGTGGAGTGTAGATGTACCACGATGTCCGATGAACATATTGGTGGCCAGGAATGAAGAGAGAGGTATACAACAATGTTGCCAGATGTTTGGTGTACTAGTAGGTGAAAGCCAATCACGTGTGCACAGGTGGAACACTACAGCTATTGTAAACCCCAAAGTGAAAGTGGGGGAGCATAGTCTATGACTTTCTAGTCGGTTTGCCTCCGACCACCCTACATAAAGATAGAATATGGATCATAGTAGATTGACTTACAATGAGCTCACAGCTCATTCCAATCAAGTTGGATTACCGACTAACCACTTTAGCCATGCTCTACAAAGACCAAATAGTCAGGCTATATGGAGTGACACGGGAGATCATATAAGACTGGGATCTGAGGTTCAAGGCTCAATTTAGGAAAGATTTTCAGGTAGCTTTGGGCACCGAACTGAAATTCAGCACAACCTTTCACCCTCAAACAGATGGGCAGATTGAGAGAACCGTACAGATCCTTGAGGATTACTCCGACCATGCATTTTGGATTTCAAAAGAAATTGGGAAGAGCATATACCTCCAGTGGAGTTCTCCTAGAACAACAGCTATCAGGCCATGATAATAGTTTGGCCAGGGATGATCCAACACACCAAGGAAGTGGCAATGCAGGTCAGGGAGAGAATGAGTTCAGCTAACGACAGACAAAAAAGTTGTGCTAATCAGCTCAGATGTGAGATTCATTTCATGTTAGGAGGTCATGTTCTCTTGAAGGTCTCTCCGACTAAGGGTAACACGAGATTCAGGACCAGAGGAAAATTTAGTCCATGATATATTAGAACATTTGATGCGATTGAGTGCATTAGACCAGTGGCTTACAAGTTACCATTGCTGCGTCATCTATCAGGTATGCACGACGTCTTCCATGTGTTGATTCTGAAGGAGTACCATCCAAAAAATTCTCAAGTTGTAAGTTTCATAGAGATAAAGTTATATCCAGAAGATGCAGTTTTGATTGTGGACTCAATGAGGAGTTGAAAAATCTACATGAGAATGTGAAGATGAGATGAAGAAGTGATACTCGGAGATATTCGGGCAACCAACTTCACAACCAGGTTTCTAAAGAGACATTACTTCTATTGGATTATGAAATAGTTTGAAACTTCATTGGTTAAAACTTTGAGGATGAAATTTTTCAATGGAGGGAATGTTGTAAAACACGTGACTCGAATCGAAGTTTTACATTAGTGAACCAGTCGGTTGAACCATCGATTCGAATTAAGTCACTTTCATGAATAATATGCTGAGTGAAGGCCAGCCGTGAGTTATGAGAGATAATGGTCAAGTGTACCTAAGTATATGACGATAATGTCAAAAAGATGATGTGAAATGAGTTATCAGAGTATATTCATTAAGACGCGTTATAGGACAATTTTAGTGGGCTATTAGTTATCGAACAAGTCATTATAATGTGATGGTGTGTATTATATTTTATAGGATTTTCCCCTATTTTTATTCATTTTTAGGATTTATTACGAGAAAATTATTATTTTTAATTCCAGTTGGAATTGAGCCAACTTTTATTCACACCATTGCCACCGAACCTCACCCCGACCTTTCTTCCCTTCCTAAACCCCCGATCACCAGCGATGCTGCCCTGATTTACGTCAGTGATGTCACCTCCGCCCACAGCATTGCTGCCGATCAAAGCTACCGATCCCCGCCGGATTATCGTTGTCCTGCCCATAGCAATCCTGGCTGCCGCTTAGTCCCCATGATGCACGGGAGTCACGCCCTAGTGCCTTCCGTCCGAACGCTGTTTTGCCACACTATGTGCTCCTACACTGTCCTAGTTACATTGACGCCTCTTCCCTCGACCTAGACAACATTCCCCATACCCAACGACCCCGCCAAGGCCAGCCGAGTGCCAATCGGATGATTGACCGACCACAGCTGACTCGTCATACCCACCTTTGACGTCCTCTCCACGACCAGCATTGGGTCAAGCTCACAAAGCCCCAATTGCCTCGCCGGAAAAGTTGCCAAAAACCTCCGGAAAGCCGCAGGAAAATCACCGAAAACTCTCAAAAAACTGTAGTTGCTGAAATTTGCTAGATCTTCCTTTGAATTCAACCAGTCGAACCAGATCATACTTTGGATGCTGCCGGTTGCCTAATTGAAGTCTTGAGCTACGTAACAAGAATCTAGAAGTCGTCGATTGTCCACGACACGAGGTATGATTAACTCCGACTTAATTTATTAAAGGTGATAATTATTAGCACAACATGATAGGATTAATGAATTGATGTGATTGATGTTTTTATTGTAAATAAAAATATGTATTGCTTGGTTGAAGGGTATTAAAATGATTGCTAAGTAACCAATTAAGTGAACTAAGTATTTATCGTAATCTAATGCAACGTAGAGTAGGAAATCTTATATAGATTGGGATTTGTAAGATCCCTCAATTTAATCCTACATCTAATACCTACCGGGCTAAGATCCTGTTTATAAGTGGGAATGGACTATAGATCTTTAACTTCGGTTAACCATTTTAAAGAAATGACTTAGGCCCATTACGTTACACTTTGGGTCGGATCGTTACAAACGGTATGAGAGCCAACCTGGTTCCATATTAGATGGTGGGCTTGACTAGGGACGTTGGCTAGGCTGCCGATCATGGACCAAAAGGTCGTGGGTTAGGGCTAGTAACAGACCAAGTGTAGGAATTTTGAGGACGAAATTTCCTAAGGTGGGTGGATTGTAAGATCACTCAATTTAGTCCCACATCTAATACCTACTAGGCTATGATCCTGTTTATAAGTGGGAATGGACTATAGTTCTTCAACTTCGGTTAACTATTTTAAAGAAATGACTTAGGCCCATTACGTTGCACTTTGGGCGGGGTCGTTACAGGATTGATGTATGATTGATGTGAGTATGTATTGATGTGTGTATGCTATATTGTAACGACCCGCCATTTTATACAATATTGTGGGCCTAGCTGGCAAGGTGTTACTCAAAAATATAACTAACTGGCCTGCACTAACCAGACCGGGTGTTACTTAAATGCTACATAATTTCTATTAAAGAAAATAAGTCTAACTCATTAAAATAATCATCCCACAGTCTTGGATCGTTTCCCATAGCCACATTTATAACAGAAGAGAATAAAAGGAAGTCCACTCATTATCCCTTCACTAAACCTGAGTTTGTAAAAGAACCCCCAACCATGCTTTTATTCCTCCTTAGATGAACTGAAATCAAACAATCTTGATTGGCCTACATATCCAAGTTGGGATCAAACTCAATGTAGTTCTACGGGGTTCTCAGGTCATTTTGAGATTACAGGTTCTCAGGTCATTTTGAGATTATGGGCACTCAGGTCATTCTGAGATTACGACTCTCATCTCAGGCTATTGTGAGATTACGGGCTATCAGGTCATTCTATGATTACAGGCTCTCAAGTCATTCTGAGTTTACGGGTTTTCATGTCATTCTATGATTACGGGCTCTCAAGTCATTCTGAGATTACGAGCTCTCAAGTCATTCTGAGATTACGACTCTCAAGTAATTTTGAGAAAGTAAGCTTCTCCTTCTTCCCCACGCTCTTCTCTTCTCCTCACCTTAGCTTTCGCATAAAAAACCAAACCAAGCAGTCTATTTCTTCAACCCAAAACCAAATCATATTCTTCCCTAACCCCCCACACAATGTCCATCATCCAACCCCCATGCGTAAAACTCATGACACGCTAAAGTCAGCAATCAATCATTCTATTTTAACAAATTACGTAGCATTGGACATTAACGAAGTAACAGTAACACAAAACGATCATGAATGGATGAAACAGTAGAATTCACTTGGCGATCCTGAATTTCGTGATTACTGAAAAAACAAAACAGCAATAGAATGAGTAAGAGAATGTCAAGGAAAGCATACCGAACAGGACACGTCGACGAGATGTAAGAACATCGCCGAGAGGGGAGAGTAACCAAGAAAGAAGATGAGAATGATAGATGGGGTGAGAAAAATTTCCTCCTTAGATGAGCTGAAATCAAACAATCTTGATTGGCCTACATACCCATGTCAGGATCAAGCTCAATGTAGTTCTACGGGCTCTTAGGTCATTCTGAGATTACGGGCTCTCAGGTCATTCTGAGATTATGTGCTCTCAGGTCATTCTCAGATTACGGGCTCTCAAGTCATTCTGAGATTACGGGCTCTCAAGTCATTTTGATATTAAGGGCTCTTAGGTCATTATGAGTTTATTAGCTTCTCCTTCTTCCCCACGCTATTCTTTTCTCCTCACCTCATCTTTGGCACCAAAATCCAAACCAAGCGGTCGTTTTCTTCAACCCAAAACCAAATCATATTCTTCCCTAATCCCCAATAGTATTGTCCATCATCCAACCCCCATGCGTAGAACTCATGACACGTTAAAGTTAGCAATTCAATTATCCTATTTTAACTAATTACGTAGCATTGGACCAGGATGAAGTAACAGCAACACAAAACGATCATGAATGGATGAAACAGTAGAATTCACTTGGCGATCCTGAATTTTATGCTTAGCAAAAAAACAAAACAGTAACATAATGAGTAAGAGAATGTCAAGGAAAGCATACCAAACCGGACACGTAGACGAGATGTAAGAACGTCGCCAAGAGAGGAGAGTAACAAGGAGAGAAAATGAGAATGTCAGATGGGGTGAGAAGAATTTTCTCCCTCACCGAATAACTGAAGTGTGATATTTATAGGTATTGAATGGCCGCCTAGGAAATCAAATGGTTGTCTAAGAAAATGAACGATTAATGATAAAAATGAACAGTCAATGAGAAAACGAATGGTTGTTTTGGACTATAAAATTTGACTCGACAGACAATAACGGTCGAACCGACCAGTTCAGATGATAAGACCCTGGTTCGTATCACGGGTTTTAATCGAGTAGAATCAACCGGGTAGAGAATATAACATAATTAATCATAATAATTTTCCAATGTTCGATCCTTCCCCTACCGAGTCGATTTTTTTTATTTATTCCACGCTCTTTACAATCTCCCCAACTTAGAAATATTACGTCCCTGGAATATTATAACATCAAGATTACAATCATGATAAATTATATCTTCGGGATCTGAGGCTACTCCTATTGCTATTTTGGAGGCTGAGGACAGTCTTTCTACATGTGTCCCGTCCTTCCACAGTTGTAGCACCGATGGGGCTCGTTGCATTGTCCGGAATGCATCTTGTTGCAATTTCTACATAGTCTATACAGAATCTCTTCAAACTTCCTTTTGAAGTTCCCATTTACGTTCCCTTGGTAGTTCTGCTGTTGGTGTTCTGTGGACCCGTTTGGGCTATTAACATAGTTGGCATTCGTGTTTTGCATGGTAGTCATCCCCTGTTTTTGTGTACGATCATGCGTGAATACCAACTCATGAGTAGTGGCTGCATCAATCACCTTTGTTATAGTGCCCCTTGGCACCGTAAAAGAATTTATCAACTCTAGCCTTATCAGTTGATAAAATCCCAGGTGCAAAAGGCTCCACGTGTAAAATTTTTTTAGCATATTCGCAGACTTAATCGTCCTGCTGAGCCAGGGTGGCAAATTCCATAGCTTTCTTCTAGACAACGGACTCTGTACAATATTGTCCATTGAAAGTTGCTACAAATTCTGCCCGTGTGATGGAATAAATCTCACCTTGATGGAATGTAGTCTTTTTCCATGGATTCCCACCAGTAAGATGCTTCCTCCTTAAGCATTCATGTTGCCAACCTTACTTGATGGTAGTGGGGCACAGAGAGCCCTAAACGCTTTTTCGGTAATGTCTATCCAGCTCTCCGCCTTCATTGGATCGATTCCTCCAACAAATATCTCAGTGCTATTTTCTGGAACTTTTCCACTATGTAACGGTCACTATCATCAACAGCTAGCGGCACCACTTGTAAGACTACCAGTGGCACTAGGTTTGGAAGTTCCCCTCGCTTGGGCACTCCCCTGATCACCATGTGGGATGATTCTGGGACCCGCTACCGAGTTTGAGGCTTCAATCCCCGCTACCACTCCTGATAACCGCTGAACGACATTTTGAACAACAAAATTTGTACTTGTTGACGCCCGTGCCAGTCATTGTATGGTTTTCAATATCTGAACCAATAAATACTCCATGTTATAATTTGACGGAGTAGATCAATTTGTTTTTTGACGAGTGCCTACCATCTGAAACGTCCAAAAATTTTCCGTTATGGCTCATTAATATGTGCTTTCTTTTTGAGTGATGTTATAAGTATATTAGTGAATGAATTTGTTAATTAATTATATTCAACAATAGGAAAAGATAATTACTGGACTTTTCAACAAAGTACTTGAGTCATAAGATGTGATCTACTGGGAAACTTGCTTTGATACCATGTATAATGACCCGCCATTTTACACTATATTGTGGGCCTACCTGGCCAGATGTTACGAAAAAATATAACTAACTGACCCACCCTAACTAGACCGGGTGCTACTTAAATGCTACATAATTTCTATTAAAGCAAATAAGTCTAACTCATTAAAATAATCGTTCCACAGGCTTGAACCAAACCTGAGTTTGTAAACGAACTCCCTAACCATACTTTTATTCCTCCTTAGATGAGCTGAAATCAAACAATCTTGATTGGCCTACATACCCAAGTTGGGATCAGGCTCAATGTAGTTCTACGGGCTCTCAGGTCATTCTGGGATTATGAGCTCTCACGTCATTCTGAGATTACAGGCTTTGAGGTCATTCTGAGATTACGAGCTCTCAGGTCATTTTGAGATTATGGGCACTCATGTCAATCTTGATATAAAATTTGACTCGATGAACAATAACGGTCGAACCTACGTTCGATCCTTATTTGAAACCCTGGTTCGAATCGTGGGTTTTAACCGAGTAGAATCAACCGGGTAGAGAATATGACATAATTAATCATAATAAGTTTCCAACGTTTGATCCTTCCCCAACCGAGTCGATTTTTTTTTTCCATGGTCTTTACATATAGGATGTGTAGGTATGAATTAGGAGCTCCCCGCCTCGGCACGTGGACATGATTGGAGCTTGTACCAGGTCCGTTTAAAACTTGCTTCTGGTTTGTGAAGACTTGGCAAAAAATAAAGAAATAAATAAATATATAAATATATTCGATGCGATGGGATCAAACATTGGAGAATTATTGTAAAACTCCATTTTCAAGTTAGGGTTTTACCAATTTGTTTATACATGCTAGCTAAGATTTTAGGCTTAGATTTAGGCATTTGCAGCATTTAGTATCCGTTTGGGATTTTATGGGTACATAATTTGCATGCAGCATAGAAATTTCAGATCACTCAAATTGTGCCCCTATGAGCCTATCTTGATTGAGTTTAGGGTTTGAAGGCCTATTCAACCTTATTTCGTTGATTCCCGCCTATAGAGTTAATTTAAGGACTCGAGTCAATTTTGAGTTCGAACGGTCTCGATCCAAACATTCCGTCCATATCTATAGTGCATATACCCATAGGTGAGTCCCACTAGGCCACGAGCTGTCGAGCATCCAGATCGTGCCACATGGCAAGATCTGAGCCATACACTCAACCTTAGCTTCTCATTTAGATTTATTTCATTTCGT
>JAVDBV010001817.1:0-16151 GCA_032619315.1 Piper longum
AGCATATATATTAATTTGACATTCGCAACCTTTTTTGTTTTCTATACTATGCCTCCTCACTATGTTTGACAAGGTATGTAATGCCCATGCGCCCCATTCTAAATACATAGTTTCTTCAGAGCTCGCATTCTTAATTATTAATGAATGCTTGGAAACCATAGTTTTATGTAAAAAACAAATCAGACACATTTGACAAGATGACAATACATTTCTAAAATGTGATCAGAAAAGCCAGGATTGAATCTTCTCAATCTCAGTTAAAAAATAAGAAGAAAAAAAACTATAGTACTGCAAGGAGAATATAACAAATGGGCAAATCACAATAAGCTGACTAATGACATAAAGTTAGTTTTATTAAAAAATGACATAAATAGTAGATGTAGACTTACATTCAATCATATACTAAAACCTACTTGGACAAAAAAAAAATACTCAAACCTTTCCAGAATGTCAATTCTGGCCTTTTCCTCTTTAGAACTTCAAAATGATCTGACTTCTTGTTGTTGCTATTATTTTTTTTAATATCTTAAATGTCCTTAATATTACATAAGTGCAGCCTGTGCAGTTTTCGAATATTTTTCGATTGAATTTTGAGGAATCCTTATTGGTACATAGGGTATATAATATATAATTTCCTTGACAAAATGAGTGAAGCAGGTGCAGTCAAGCACTAGTTTAACGCTGCTACTAACATATGTCATATGGCAAGAAAAGCAGTAGGTAGAGAAGTTGACAATAACCTGATTCGTTGTACTTGTAATCCTGCAAACGAGAAATTTATTAATTTGAGTATGCTTGAACGCTTTGTCTTTTGCCCCCAGATTAGAAATCATAATTCATAAAGATAATATTATAAAATAAAAAATTTTAAATTAGTGGTTTGACTTGTTAAAGTTTGAAATGAAATGGCTCACTGAATTAAAGGATCAAGGTCTCTGATCGCCTGTTATCAGTTACGAATATTGTCATGCATTACATATCTATATTTATTTATGTAGGTAATAATCAAATTATGGTGTAATGTTTAATCCTTAGTTGATATCTGTATTTGGGCACATTAATTTTCAGTCATTTTAAAAAAAAATTATCATGAAGATGATCAAAGTTGCCTTTTTAGGGACGGCACTGGATTCCATGGGCTATATATGCCCCCCGTGATGCGGGCTTGACATTGCGGATTCATGAGAGCAAACAAGAGGAGCATACCACCCCAAAGTTGGTTTACTGTTAAACTAGATTAGAAATGATAGATCGAACTAAATATACATTACATTGATTAATATTGTTACCCAAACTAAAGAGGAAAGATCTAAAACATTCTGGATGTCTTAAGAAGTAGGACATCCAATAAAATGCACATACAATAAGAAAATACCCAAGAAAAAAAAAGTTTACAACCTAGCAAATAATACATGAAATATGATAAAAATAGTAGTGAAACCCCTAAACTAAGCCCGCATCTATTACATACTAAGATAAGATCTAGAATGTTAGTTGAGATGTGCTTGTGATTTTCAACTTAAGATAACCCTTTTGAAGAAAGGACTCAATTCATTAGCTCAGCTCGGACTTGGTCGAACCTTACACATGGTTCTGATTGTGGACTATATTGAATGGTAGGCCGGAGTAGACATGAACTATGTGGGCTAAGGAAAGGTATTTTGAGATTGGAGTTTTTAAAAAATAAGTAGATTTTAAGATCTTATAAAAATAGTCTCACATCTAATATTTACAAACGTGCGATCCAATAAATTAGTAGAGTGTGACATGCATAGGACTGTGAGACTTTTTAAATTAGTCTTATGTCCAACATTTAACGACGTAATAACAAATATATTAGCAGGGATATGCCTACAGACAAATTTTTAAATTCGATTAACCACTTTTAAATCAATGATTGGCGCTTATTAGTTTGTAAAGGTAACAAGGAGTTTATCAAATCACAAATAAATCATAAATTGCTAATGAAAATATTATAATATGGGGTCTCGACCTATTTGATGATGATACAAATAAAGTGAGTTAGAAGTTTAATAGGCGGGAAAAGGGCAAAAATATAATTTGAGGGGAAGATTTGAAGTATTAAAAGTGAGACGTATGTAGAAAAAAGAAGAGGAAAAATCATGACTTTGTTCTTGGTGTTGGTTCTGTAATTCAACTATATCAATTCCATTTCCATTTCCCCGATTCGATGAGTTCATTATCTATTGCTAGTAGTTATCCATGGTGCTTGTAAAAAAATTCCAACAGGTAGATAAAAGAAAAGAGCTTGTGATTGCAGCTTCTGAACAAGAAGCTACCAGATGATTACACCAAATATAACAGATAACAAAGTCTCAGGAAACTCAAATATGTCAAGATCATGAACAATAATAAAAAAATACAAGTTTGATGGCCAAAACAATAATAACCATCACAAAATACATGACAATAGCCAGGAATATATCACAATGCTTGTATGTGTGTATAGAAGGGGCTCACTGCTCCTCTACTAGGGCCACCATCTCCCGCTCTGAGTCCTCACCTATCATATATAATAGAAAAACATTAACAACGAGTGTTAATGGTGTGAAAATGACTAAACTAAGAAGCTATCAAATGAGAGTTGATACTCATGGGAAGCAAATAATCATATATACTCCAAACTAACACTTGAACTACATATATTGGGAAGCCACCTAGGTGTAGACAAGGTAGCATCCTGAACTATATTAGTGTTGTGTCGTTCTCGGCAATAATTACAGTCCAGGCAATGTCAATCAAATCCCACTTGCACAGAGACAACAACCCCAATGCGGCTAAGAAGTTGAGTTTTTTATAATGTGGATGCTTTGTAACACCCCATTTTAGTTCACCCGTGAACCAACCTGAAAATGTTATCAGCGATCAAATTGTTTGCTAATCTACTTTATTTGGCTAACCTGACCTTGATCTACCCTCGGCGTCTTAAGATGATGATGCATCATGTAAAGCATGGATGAAATATTTGTGTTCTAACACAGACCAATATGCATGCCATGATGTGCAGTAAGTAATCGAAGAAAATAAACAAATGAAAAGTACGAAAGAAATATCTATTTTGAAAACAAAATGGACAGAGACTCCCCCCTTAAAGTGCAATAGAGGACACCCTGTCAACGACAAACATTATATATATTTATAACAACAAATATTGAAAACACAATCCAAACATGGCATGTTTTTCATATTCTAGTTATCCTCGCTCCATAGCTCACCCAGTTCATTTTCCACTTTCTATTTTCATTCACATGCATAACATTTATAGTAGTCTCACAAAACATCATTTAAATTTTGTAAACTACATGTTTCAATACACATTATTATCATTACATTCACTCGGCAGGTACATGTGCGCGAATTTAGTGCTGCTCATCTACAGTCTTACAGCGTTCATTCCTTGCGATTCTCACCTATATATATATATATATATATATATATATTAAAAATCCATCACTAATGAGTGTTATCTGTCTAGAAAATAATAAATATTAAATTGGTACAAGAGAGCTAACCCTCCTGTTGAATAAAAATCTCATATATTTCCTAAAGAACTCTCACATGGCAATAATGGAGTTGTCGATCTCGGACGACGTGTCCCCCTTCCATGTCATTCTCTTTCCTTGGCCATTAAGCTATCCCTTTGTGCGCGAAAATCATTCTCTTCCTCTCAACCCTTTGCATCCTCCGTATTACACGCTCACAAGTTCCTGAGCCCGCTTTTATTGGCATGCGCCCGCTAGCGTAGTGCGGTTGTTGAATTTCCCCCATCATACATCTCACTAAAAATGTGAAAACTATATACATAGGCATGGGTAGGGAATTCAATATAATAAGCCTGAAGGCATCGTTAGCTGGATCTAAATTTCAAAAATAAAATCGAGGGATCTCATCCTCGAGGATTATTAATCCAAAAATAAAATCTGCTAAATGGCCAGTGAGGAGTGGGATACGATAAATCCACCACTTGACACGTCCTCTTCCCTGCTAAAAATAAAACACGATAGAATGAGACAATAAATCGAGATCAAGTTCTAAACAGACATGGTAGAAGCTCCAATCGTGTCCACGCACCTAGTGGTCAGCTCCTACTCCGTACTTACACAATAAGACTAAATACTAATGGCCAGTATAATGCATGAATGCTACACTCCTCATCAATCCATACAAGGCAATATCTATTTACATGAATTTAAAGTTTAATTCACTATTTTCACCTGTTAACATGCATTTAAATTTAAACCAACACCTATTTATAAAACAATTCATTATCAAATAAAATCAAGTAAAATTCTACACGTATGTGGCGACAGTGACAAGGTTGTGGCTGGCTCGAGTGAGGATCATGGGGTAGAGAGAAGGGATAAAAAGAAGATGGAAGTTGGGTGAGGAGGATGGTGGCAACTGGATGGTGACAGTGTTGGAGGTTTGAGATAAATAGATGTCAGGGGGAAGAAAACGAGTAGTCAGTGAGAACAACGAGTGGTCAAGATGAAAAACGAATGGTCGATGAGAAAAACGAATGGTCAAGGAGAAAAACGAGTGGTCGGGGAGAAAAACGAGTGGTCGGGGAGAAAAATAAGTGGTCGTCTTGTAATTAAAATTTGACTCAACTCTGAGTTTTGAAAAATAATACTAACTTGTATTAATTTTAAAAAAAATCAATAAAAAACAAGGAAAAATCCTATAATACATACAACATTACAATGACATGCTCTATAACTAATAACCCACCCAAATTACCCTATATCGCGTCCTAATGCATTATTTGGCTTAAAAATAATTCTTCGATCAAATACATAAAAAAAATATACTACATACTTTTATATACTTTGATAACTTATTTTTCATCATCTTTCTGATGTTATCATCATATACTCAGGTACACTTGACCCTCATTGATCATAACTCACGATTGACCTCGGCTTAGCACGCGGTTCATGAAACTAACTCGACTCGAACCAACAGCTGAGTTGACTAGTTCGCTAATGTAAAACTTTGACTCAAGTCATGGGTTTTACATGCATGATCTAGTTTTTTTTACTTAGTTTCAATCTTTGAGTTAGGTAACTTATTCTTAGATGATGTTGATTTTGCAGTAAAGTAAAAATTGGGTCATAGTTACCTCATCCACATATCTATGAGTGGTAATTAAATACACAAAGGCATTATGGGGTGCTAGCGCACCATAACCTATTCCTCGGTATTCACATGGACCCTTCAAGCGACATGAACCATGAGCTCCTCCAGTCCACGTTCCTCTATCACACACAGTTACATCCAAATGCATTTCACGTACTTTAATTGCTCTTTGTCATGTTCTAGAGTTTTGACGCTTACACACCTTGTAGACAATTGTTAAAATATGCCAAAGTTAACACTTGTATGATGATAATAATAATAATAAGGTAATAAATCACAAACGACACCTAACATATCGAGTATGCCAACCCCGTCATACATACATCACCTAACTCGTAGTTCCCAAAATACTTAAGTCTCATAATCACAAAATACATAAGTCATGCAACCCAATACAATGATTTGATACAATACTCAGCAAAGTACATATACATGGTACTATCCTCTGTATGAGCCTCTCAATCCATACACATTTGTCTGCCACTGACATGAATACACACCTACATACATATAAAAAAAACTGTCAATAATCAAACAAGTTTGATTATCGGTAAAAAAATAGCTACTAATAAAATAATACTGGCAGATGAGTATCTTAATACTCACGATAATTCATAAAACTTTAGAATACCTTCAAGGCAGTTGGCTTGGGCTGACATGGTTGAATATAATAAAAATGCTAGACCAGGTTACTTGCTTCATACTTATGTATATACTTGTATTTACAACCTTACATTTTTCATATATTACCCATCATGACACACAGGCGGCTCAGAACAATGATAGTGCCACGATTTGCCAAAACATGTCACATTCACACTACCCTACTTATATTGCACTACTTTTGGGTAGAAAGGAGTACTAGAAGAATTCATACATACCAGCACCGCTCACTCTCATATTGGTGAAAATCCTAAAACTCGTATACTTATATAGTCTTAGGTAGGGGCATATATCATAAACTTTCTTGATCTTCTAAATCGAAAACCATTAAGGGATCTTATCCTTGAAGTTTTATTAAACTACAAAAAGTTCGGCTAAATAACCCAGCATCGGAGGGATCCGATAAATGTTGCCGATGTTATCCTATATTTAAAACTTGGTGAAAACTATACTCATGGAGCCAAACATAGATAAAACTTGGTGAAGAGTCCTATGGACTTGGGTGAGTCAAGCTTCTCGTCCTAGCTCGACAAGCTTACTTTGCATATCCTACCAAGGATATGGAACCTGAATCACATCGGATCGCATCAGCATGTAAAATGAGGCAACACCTCCACACATGCACGACTCAAAAAACTTACTTGACTTAATTAGCTTTCTTACTGTAGTGTTAAAGTGCATTAGGTAACCTTAATTAGGGTTTGAAGTTGCAAGTACACTTAGTGGGAAGTCTCATGCTTAAGATTTTGTAAAATAGAGACCGGTCAAACGGTATTCAAATTAGCTGAAATTTGGACTAGTGGGCCCTAACACTTTAAGGATTTGGCATTAAAATTATCAAGTGCTGGTTCATGGGCCAACATGGTAAACAAGGACTACTAAAATTGTGCTAAGGTGCTGGGAACATTGTTCCTAAGCTGTGCACAAATTTCCTAAGCCTTATTCATGGGCTTGGAGAATCCAAATGTGCTTGGGTAAAAAGATAGAGTTAGACAACACCATGGTCTTTAGAATGGTAAAAGATTAGGTCTAAATACTATGTAATTGGGCCTGAGTGGGTTTGAGAATTGTAGGCATCGGCCAAGGGATTTCTGGAGTTGGCTTGAGCTAAGTGGCTTGGGAAATTCCTACCAAATTTTCTACTCAACCAAAGGCCATGAAATTTTTCGAAGATGCTATTTGACACAACCAAAAACATGGGTAAAAGTTCACAAAATTTACCCACTCACACTAGGCTAAACTAATTTTGCAATTGGAGCTAAGGAATGAGGGTTTGTGTACCCCCAAAATCCAAACTTGATAACCCCATAAATCAATTTCACTTAACCCATAATTTTACATGTTGACCGTAGACAATTAGTCATTCCTCACAAAATTTTTACAGATTTTATAAAAATCTTTTAGGGGCTCAGCGAGGAGCATAAACACAAAACATACCAGAAACGCATCATATACATACAACAATTAAGGGTTTTGTTCAGGACTTTAATGAGGATATTTTAGCTTGATATTTTTGTAAGACATATCTAAAACTTCACATAACAATCATTCAAAATATGGTTTGCAAAGGTTACCTACACCGTAGGACAAAATCAGGGAAAGTTGCGGATAGGCTATTGTGAGCAGTAATGCTGCCAAATTTTGCCAATTTTGGCTCCCATACATTTCATATTGGGTGAAACAAGTGAAACATATTCCATCAACATTTAATATTATATATATACCTCTTATAAACAAGATGCAACTAAAGCATGCACAAATATGGTGTAGACAGAGGGTTATTGCAGATCTACCAAGACAGTGCAAATAGGCAAACATAGTATGATTAAAAATACATAACTAGTTAATGAAGCATACTAAAATGATGAAACCACCTTCGAACTTCTCCTAAAACAAACAAATATAGGATAAAAATATGAAATAAATACACACATAGCAAGACACCATGTAACAGAAAGCAAATACACAACACAACACACCAAAGGGGAAGAGGCTTACCTCCAATGCACCAAGGGAAAGTCTCCTGGGGTATCCTGGGGCATCCCAACATAAGACCTACAACCCTAGGCCTTAGGCTAGGCTTGGAGAGGCTTTAGGATGTCAAGGAGAAGCCAAGGAAGGAGGATGGGGTGGCTAGGAGGCATGAAGGAGTTGGAGTAGCAAAGGGTAGAGGAAAGGTGCGGTATAGAAAAGGGAAAACCTACCAGCGCAAGTTCATTGATCTCTTTCAAGGAAGACCACACATAGCATGGGTTGATGTTGTAGGAGATAAGGCTCAACTAAACCAGGAATGGTTATAGCGATAGAGCGCTCTCCTGGTGCCTTTGTGCTAGCACTATAAGCCCTAATTCAACATTGTCCCACTTAATGATGCCTCTTAATTTAATTTTCCACTCACGGGTATTGTTGTGCTATTTTAATTCATCGCGCAAGTGTAAGTGCCATACATGTAATAAAATGATGACAAAGTATCATTCTCATGAGGATTTGATGTTCTAATGTGATTAATTATAACAAGATTTATTATACTATATAAATTAATTACGAAGAGTATATGATATAGTAAAAATCTACTCTAGTCTATCAAGATGAACAAGGGTATGAAACTGAAGTAGGTAATCTAACTCAGAAAATAATGCAAGGACATAAGAATAGAAAACAACAGTCAAAGTTAACACAAATTCTCTTAATTGAAAATAGACCTGAGATGTATAATTTTACTTAGTTAATTGATAACTTGCTTATCATGTTAAAAAAGGTACACATGATTGTAGTTGATATCTAAGAATACAAGGAATATGAGTCTAATTGTAAAGGGCTTCCGCTACTTATTACAATCTACCACCATGACATCATTCCACATTCATCTATTAATAAGACTAGATGGGTGCTTTATGATCAATTCCCTTAATGTAAATATTTATAACTCTAATATGTTCCCATAGTCAAAATCACAAACTACTTCATTTAAAGACATCATTGATCTACCTATTCCTAGTGCTCGATCAAATATCTTACTCATGCAAGAGTTGGCTGCTCACTCTATTGAAGCATTAAGAGTTAACATTGTGGGCTCAATCAAGTAAAGATAATGGGGAACCTTGAGGGCTTAGGTAGATCAGCTAATAATAAGTTTCAAAGTCATGTGGTTCTCTCCATGAAATTGAATTTTTGGGATGGTGAGAATTAGAAGGATTTGTTAGGTTGTAATGGGGGTAGGGCTAAGAATAAATGATAGGATAATAGGAAACATACAAATGCATTACCACCAGAGTTTACTTTATCTAATCATTGTGCTCATTAGGGCAATGAATAAAAAATTTTGATTTTCTTTCTCCTTTGGTGCTTCCTCGAAGCCTGATTTCTATTCTTTTTTTTTCTCTCTATTATTTTTATAAAATAAATGTGATATATAGCACAGGTAAAATCACCTTAGGACCAAGGCAAATTATTCTCTTCTTCGATTCCTCTTTCTCTTCACAAAAAATTCCTCCTTGAAATCCAAGCATTTACATTTAATCTTTCCTACCTTATGAACACTTGACTAATTAAGAAATTCCTAAGCTAGTCATGTTAGGCCAAGGTAAAATGAAATTAATGGATATTCTCATAAAGTAGACTAAGGCTTTGAATATTTTAGGGGTGCCAACTGGTAGTAAACATAGGGCAAGCATTGGCTAAAACTTTGGATTTATTAGGTGTAGTTATTTTGGCCTTGGTGATCAAATTTTACTTAAATTATTTCCTAACTATCCAAAAATTTACTTCACCTCAAGAATCCTGAATTGAAATTCTAATTTACCTTCCTCCTTTACTCACAAAACTTCCCAACTAAATCTATCCTAGTTGAGCACAAGGGAGTAATATAAAGCATATGCCTAGAAAAACATAACAAATAAAATTCAAATGCGAGAGAATAAGCCCTGCTTCATGTCATGCTATGACCTAAAATTAGAGCATATTATTCAATAACACATCCTACAAAAATAACATATTTTTCTACCACATATTTCTTAAAAGTTAGCAGTTATATAAACCATTAAGTTCAAATTATCTAGCTCCCCCAAAACTTAACCGTGACTGTGTCCTCATAGTTAACCAAAATATCCATAAAAATATTAGTTTAAGAAAGATAGAGAACAGGGGAGAGAGAAGTGCTCATTTTGTTATTAATTGTCTTCCTTCGAGTTGGCATTGGGCATGTTGAAGTGGCCAGTTAGTGATTTTGCTCCTCCTAGATATGTTGCAACTTCCTCCTTAGAGTTTTCTTCTATTTGCTCAATTTTTTGGGTGGGATCCTTGCAATTGATGTCATGGCACTCTTGGTCTTTTTGTCTTGTGTTGTTGCTTGTGCCCTGACATCTTTTTGCTTTTCATATTTGTCCTTTACTGCAACCCTTGAGGTTTTCTACCCCAATCTTTTGGCCTCCAATCTGTGGTGCTTCTGTTGATGCCTTTGCATAATGGTTAGCCTTGCCTTGACTTTCTCCACACTCTTTGCAACCTCAAAACCAACATTGATGCACAAATTGGGTAGTTATGGCAGGGAACCGAAGACCCTTCGATGGTTTGACAAAAACAATCATGTTATTATAGATGATTGAACCAGCATCCACTTTCCTCTTCTCAATAACTGCATATAGTAGAATGGCCCTGTCCAAGGTGATATGGGAGGTGTGCATCGTGGAGATCAATCTAATATAGATTAGCTTGAAGAGATGTGAACACTTTGGCTAGAGTGCCCCAACATTGAAGTTCAATTTTCGGTTGTTCTTTCCCATGGCCCAAATGACTTTCTTGTTGGATTGACACAACTTCATCACCAGTTCAGTTGTGTCCAATTATTCGTCCATTAGCACTGAATAGTCATCTTCTTCATGATTCGGTACCTCAATCAGGTTATTGATACTCCACTTGATATGTCAAGCCATTTTTCACTTACAAAACCTTGTCATCTATCATTTTGCCTACATTGGCATAGAATTCCTTTACTAGCTGGAACATACCTTTTGGTTTTTTGCAGAACGTTTTCCATGCTAGCCAGTTAATAATCTCCTTGACTTCTTAGTCTGTGCCAATGATTTCTAAATCCAATGCCCTTTCCTTTATTGCTTGCTTGGCTTGAATAGTTTCTCTAAATAGTTTCTTTGCCTTGAACGAGACAAATAGATAGTGCACGGATGGTGGAGACTATTGTCCCCTTGCCTTCTTTGCTAAGGCCCTTAGGCTTGGTGGCAGCTCTTAAGGTTTGCTTTCTTCATCATTTTCGTTTACTTGTGTCTCAATGTTTGCTAGTTTGGATTTTTTTGTGGGAGCTTGGGGGCTGTCATTTGTTAATTTCCTTCTTGTCCTTTCTCCTTTGTTTCTGTTGCATCCAACTGCTCCAATTCTGTCTTCCTTTTCCTTATCAACTTCTCGTCAAACTTCTCTTTTTCTTTCTTCTCAGTCTGCTTCACTTTCCCCTTTTCTTTAATTCTGATCTTTTTCTTTTTACTTTCAGCAATGACCTTGCCCTTGATTTCTTCAACTTGCTTTTGAGTTTTATGTTTCTTGGTAGATTCTCCTTTTATTTCTACCTCCATTGTTGTCTTGCCTTGGGTCGATGAATCTTCTTCTTTTACAAGTTTTGGTGGTGAATTGAGAATGGAACTGCTTGGTTTGGCCTTGGTTGACTTTCTACGCAACATCTTCCTTATGTCCTATTTGGTAGTCACATCTATCACTTTCTCTTTCCCTTTTGGCTCCTTGGGTCATGGCTTCCTTGTATCTTTTTTGGTTCCCTTTTTCACTCGTGCCTTCATGAAGAAGGATATGATTATTGGTTGCTTGACATCTATTTTAGTTGGCAAAGGGGGCAATGAAGATTCCTCTCTTCCCCTATCTAGTTCTTCCTCCAAACTTGCTACTTTCTTATCATACTTTCGCTGGTCCACTTTCACAGTTGTGAGTCTAGCTGCTTGTATCTCATGTTCTAATGCTGCTTCATGTGAGTTTCCTGATTTTGTTGGAGATTCCACGGGCTATGAGCAGCCATGGACTTGGCAGTTTACTATTTCTTACATACTATTGTGTCTTGGTGGTTATGTACAATAATAAATTTAGCCACACAAAATAATATCATAATAATATGTAAAAGAATTGATCTTGACTTTTCTCATTTATTCGTAACTCAAAAAATTATTTATCCTTGCAGCAACACCATAAAACTATTTCTTAATACTAAGTCTTTAAAACAGACGCTTCGTCTCTAACAGTTTCAACAGATTTAAACATGCCAACTATTTGAAAATCATATGCAACATTTGCAAGCTCATTGTTAAGCATGTTATTTATTCAACCTTAATAGTAGACTTGTAATAATTCATCAAAATATTATTTTATCAAACATGCAACACATCAAATCAAGCATTAAAACTATATATTGAGTAAGAAAACCTCAATTGAAGCTCATACCTGTCTGCAAAAAACATGAAATCTCTCTGGATTAGGAGGGTTGAGCAAGCAGCGATTGTGCTAGGAGAGTAGGGTTGAAAGAAAACCATACCTTTTTTGTCTTGCCTTTTGTTAGTTATCTCTCCATTGTTTCCTAGATTGGTTCGGTCCCTATTTTCTAGGTCGCCACATTTTTTTAAGGTCAGCTTTATTTCATCTGAAACGAAAGAGTTGGTCCCCCTTTTCTTTTCAACTAATAAGAGCATGTTGGGTTGCCTCCCAGAAAGTGCTTGTTTACTATCACTAGCTTGAATGAGCTCTAGTTATTCTAAGGTTGACATAAAGGATGAAGTGTGATGGATCACGTCTCCTCCATGGTAGTGTTTGAGTCTTCGGCCATTGACCTTGAATTGATTTCCATTTTTTCATCCCTAATTTCTATAGCACCATGTGAAAATGCATATATCACAGTGTAAGATCCAGACCATCTAGGCTTAAGTTTTTTCTTGAATTATAGAGCAACGCCTGATGTCATGGCTCAAAGTGTTTTGCCAAATTGAGTCTGTCATATCATAGCTAAGTTCTCTCTTTATATAGTTTGACATTCTCATATGCATTGAATATAAACTCATCTAATTAATTCAAATCTATTAGTCTTCTTTCTCTACATGTTTTAGCATCAAAGTTGAATTTTTGAATAGACCAATATGGTTTGTGCTCTAGCTTGAAGGGTAGGTGGCACGCTTTTTCCAAGACCAACCTATATGAGGACATCCTAATTGGTGTCTTAAAAGTTGTTCTATAAGAACATAATGCATCATCTAATTTTAGTGATCAATCCTTTCTTGATGGATTTCAACCTTTTCTAAAATCCTCTTGATTTTAGGATTAGAAATTTTCGCTTGTTCACTTGTTTGAGGATGATATACTATTTCTACCTTATGTTTGACTTTATATTTTGCCAATAAGGTTTGAAATGCCTTGTTGTAAAAATATGATCCTTCATCACTAATGATAGATTTGTCAAATCTTTTGAAGATGATTTTCTTCAAGAACCTTATAACTGCCTTGGCATCATTAGTTGGAAATGCCTATGCTGCCACCCATTTCAAGACATAGCCAATTGCTACAAGTATGTATAGGTTATCGTTAAATGATACAAATGGTCCCATGAAATCTATATCCCTCATACTTCAAAGAGCTTTATTTTAAGGATTCTATGCAAGGGAATCACTAACCTTCTTGAAATGTTCTGACTTCTCGACCTTAAAAGGGTCAACCAATGGAATCTTGATTGTAATACTTTCGTGGTCGTCCTTTGGCTTCCAAAATAGCCTTCATATTCTAATGAATAACAATGATATAGAATATCCTGTATTTCTTATTCTGCGACACATCTTTTAATCATTTGATCGTTGCATCTTCTAAACAGACATGACTCTTATACAATAAATAATGAGTTATATCAATCAAAAAAATTTTCTTTCTGTTGTGGTGAAATGTTTAAGGAAGAACTTGACCAACAAGAAAATTAACATAATCTGCAAACCTTAGTAAGTTAGATGTCCTTTAGTGAAAGAGTTGCTCATGGGGAGAGCTTTCTTTAATTGGCAATGAGTTGGTTTTGTTCTCCTTACTTACTAGTATGGAGAAGTAATCAGCTACTACATTCTTCAAACTCTTCTTTCTCTGATTTCCAAATCAAATTCTTGTAGTAACAACACTCATCTGATAAGTTATGGCTTGGCTTCCTTGTTTTGCCGCAAGTATTTCAAAGCTAAATAGTCTTTGTGAATTATCACCTAGGTGCTCATCAAGTAAGATCTAAATTTGTCCACATCATACACTGTAGCCAATAATTCCTTCTTTGTAACGGTGTAGTTTATTTGGCTCTCATTCAATGTCATGCTTACATAGTAGATAGTATGAAAGACCTTGTTGATGCATTGGCCCAAGACAGTACCAATTATGTAATCACTTGCATCACACATTAACTTGAATGGTTGTCACCTGACTGGTGAAACAATAATATGGGCTGAAATGAGTTTTTCCTTCAGTTTACAAAATTCTTACTGACAAGATTCATGAAATTTGAAGGTTTTATCTTTTTCCAATAAATTGCAAATTGACTTTGTAATTTCTGAAAAATCTTTTATAAATATCTTGTAAAATTCAGAATGTACTAGGAAGCTTCTTACTCCCTTGAAATTGGTTGGTGGTGGCAACTTGTCAATTACCTCTATTTTGTTTTGTCCACTTTCAGGCCTTTACTTGAAACTCTGTGTTCTAGAACAATTCTTTCTATTACCTTAAAGTCACATTTTTTTCCACTTCAAAACTAAGTTGGAACTTTCACACCTTTGTATAACTTTGTCTAGAGTTTCTAAGCACTGATTAAACATACTTTTAAATACTAAAATGTCATCCATAAAAATTTCCACGACATCCTCTATCATATCTGAGAAGATGGACATCATACATCTTTAACATGTTCCTGGGGCGTTGAATAGTCTAAAGGGTATCCTTTTGAAGGCAAATGCCTGTATGAACATGTGAATGTGGTTTTCTCATGGTCTTCAAGATGATTGATATTTGATTGTATCTAGCATAGCCATCAAGAAAATAATAGTATTCATGTTCGACCAATCTATCTAACATCTGATTAATGAATGGTAAAGGAAAATGGCTTTTTCTTGTGGCCTTGAACAACTTCCTATAATCTATGCACACTTTCTAACCAGTGGTTGCCATTGAAGGTATCAGCTCATTATTTTTGTTGGGTACAACAGTTATCCTTCCCTTCTTTGGCACACATTGGATAGGCCTGACCCATGAACTATTAGTAATTCGGTAGATGATTTCAGCATCCACCCATTTGAATATTTCCTTCTTCACTACCTCTTTCATTATAGGATTAAGGCATCTCTATTGTTCAATAGTTGACTTGTGTCCTTCAGGTAAACTTTTGTGCATGTGGATACTTAGACAAATAACTCGAATGCCGGCAATTGTCACAACTTGTGATCTCTTAAGACTCTTAGCAACTTTTCTTCCTACGAAGATGTGAGTGATGGAGAGGTAATTAAAGGAAGAGTATTGATTCTGCAAAATATGCATGCCTAAGACACTTTGGCAAGGACTTCAACTCCAGCTCCAGAAGATTGATAGTTGATGGAATATTTATCCTCAATTTAAAATCTGGTGTACGCAAGGGCTCTAGCTACTCACACTCTTCACTTCTATTTGGTTGGTTGTCTAGCCAAGCCATTAACCTGGCTAGCTCTTCCTCTTCCTCTTCTATGTCCTTGGAGGTCATATGTCTTCTAGGGGATCTGAAATTGGTTTCTTTCTTGTTCTGTGACTATTTTCTGGATGACATTGACTGCAAAAAAATCATTAGTTGATTTTGGGAGTTGCATGGCCTTGAAGATATTAAACATCACTTGTTCATTGTTGCCCCTCATAATCAGTTCTCCTGTGGCTGCATCAACTAGGTTTCTTCCTCCTGCTAGAAATGGTCATCACATTATGAGTGGGACACCCATTTTTTCTTCACAGTCTAATATCACAAAGTCACATGGGAAGATGAATTTGTCAACTTTTACTAAAATATTTTCTATTTCTCCCATGGGAAAGATATAAGACATGTTAGCTAATGGTAACTTTATAGTAGTAGGTTTTACCTCTCACAGCCCTAATTTTTTGTAAATGGACAGTGACATGAAATTTTTACTAGCGCCTAAATCACAAAGGGTTTTTTATGAAAAATTTGTCTAATTGAGTATAGGAATGATGAATGTCTTTGGATCCTTCAACTTTGGTGGTAACTTTCATTGCAGCTGTGAATACCCGAAAAATAATAATAATAATAATAATAATAATAATAATAATAATAA
>JAVDBV010001820.1:0-14685 GCA_032619315.1 Piper longum
TATATATACATGATGTGGAGGTTTTGTACACACACATTATACAATAATGAATGCTAATTTGCTATGAGGTATTATAGCTAATATGATGAAATGTCCGCCCACATATAAACAAATCAGTGAATATTATTATGGCAGTTTTAAAATATTTTATTGAAGTATTATCATTCATGCATGCCGACTTGTTCATTTAGTTTTATAATCAATATTGAGTGCAAGACCTTTCAGCTAATTATTTCAACTAATTATTTTCTTTAATAGATATTAGTTACATAACAATTGGTCTTGGTGCATGCGGGAGATACGTGTGGTGCATGTTTCCATAGAATTGAGAGCCTAGATTTAAGTCGTTCATGCATTTAAGATGCATATAAGGATTTTAAGAGTAAGTAGTTAGAATAGTCTCCATTAACATCTCATTCGTGGACACTGTTCAACAGAACAGAACCCTTTGCTAGCTTGAGTTCATAACTTAGTTTATATGCAATTTTTGAGGACGGGACATGAAGCATGACATTTGGGAGCCTTTAAGTTCCTTTTTTGTTAATATGTCTTTTGTATTTTTAGATCTTTCTAGAATGTTAAGAGTGAAAGAAAAGGAACGAAAATTCTAAGTTTCAAAACCTTAGTGAAGGCTATGACATATTAAGAGAGCTATGCTAATTTTAATTAGCACCATAATTCTAGCACTTCAAAACCATTTGACACCTAATTATAATAGAGAAGGAATTTTTTTAGAAGGGTTTTTTTTTCTCCTCATTTCTAAAGAGGTGCAACTCTTGAGAACAAGATGAACCCCACGGGACATAGCTTCATATAAAATTGTGTTGTGTTCTGCTTAGAAGAAAGTGCTCTTATGAGATTTACATCCTTATAAAAATGTACATTTTTTGGATTGTGATTCTTTAAATTAAATGGTCATATTAAGAGGGCTGCATCTTTTTTCATCTAAAAATTTTTCTATATATTTTGATCTTTTTACTAAATTTTTTTTATAAATACTAATCTTTTTTTAAAAAATATTTTTCTTATTGAAGTTCAAAAAAAAAACTGTCTTTTATTTTTTGTTTATTTTTGGTATTAAATTATTTTTATTTAATCATGTGATAATATTTTTCATTTTACCATCAATCATTTATAGATAATCAATCATTTCTTATTGAAGTGAGCATGACTTTGTATTGAATTTTTTTTAAAAAAAATGAAAGGGGTCACATGCTATAGAAAATAATTATCACATACAGATTCTTGCATGTTCCACTATAATCATAGAGATCGTCTTCTTCTTCTTTTTTATTTCGAATCATGCAGATCCTTGCGTATTCTTCCGCAATAATTGTTCGGTCGGTCTGGACATTGCTCCAGTTTAAATGTGAACAAACCAGCACAGCCCACGTGGCCAGATTCAGCATTATTAGGAGGTGACAAGGCCTTTGGAGGTCACCATTTCCACCTTCATAATTGGATTAAAGATTGCATATCAAACTTCTTAATCAGTTGATACATAAATTACTAAATTAGTTGCTACACATTTCCAATTTGATTGTTGGTTGCAATTTGACTGAGCATAAATTCATGTATGGTTGAATAAATGCTAGTTAATGGGCGAAACATGTTAGGCTTAATTCGACTTCAACTCGTACTTGTTATTTTAAAACTCAAACATATATTTAGCTTAAATTAATTACTTTTTTGAATTATGAGCAGGGCTTGTGACTCAGCTCAATGCAACTGTGGTTAAAATTGTCTATCTTGACCTATGTATATTAATGACTACATACCTCTACGGTCCTTAATAAATTGTAAAATATTAATTTTTTCTGATGAACTCAAAATCTTTAACTTGAAAGGTGAATTTGAACTAATTTGAGTTATATAAAAGCTAGACTCAGCTCTAGGCTCAACTCAGAAACTTAATTTAATCAAACAAAAAGTAAGTTTGAACACTTTAAAGGAATTTTCAAGTCACTAAACTAGGCTCATAAAAATATAACACCACACCAAACCAAATTTGAACAAATAAAATGACTCCACTCGGTTTAATCATGGCCTAGACACCCGGTGCCTGGTAGAAAGGATATTGGAGGTTGCTCCCAGATCAATAAGTGAGTTTTCTATGATGAATAGTCTGCAGGACGTTGAAAGAGCATAAATAATTGCATGTATCTCTCCATCAATTGATCAACCTTCTGGCCCCTTCCTCCAATGAAGTCGGAACCTGAGCCCCACCTGTTTACAATGTGTCCAACTTTGATTCCATGGCAAGACCTGTTATACAAACATTATTGGTGCCAGATAACGTGATCAAAGACACAAGTGACATTATTGGTAAAGCCACATGTGCATAATTGAAAATGACAAATGCATTCCAATATGCAAGATCAGACAGCTTTTCAATGGCCATGGAAAGAACGCCAGGTAGCAAACGAAGTTACAGATCACTTTTGTACATACGTAGTATGAAAAAACGTTGACAATCAGACTTTCCACAACCCAATATAACAATTTGTAAAAACTATATGAAAAATAAAAGATCATCAAATGACTACAGCTGAAATCACAGGATCATAATTCCGGAAACATACTCTAAAATGCTCAAATAATGAACATAATAACAGCACTCATGAGAAAAATACAATAATCAATCTAATTGGCGGATGTATATGATTTTGTCTGACAAAGTGGCGAAATCTCGTGGGAAAAATGAATTGGTTTTCAGAATCTACAGCATGGGATTGCCACCCTCCAACCTCGGTGTTTTCTAAAATGCCTGCGGTCGGCCTTTGCCATCTTAACAGGACTGCTATTCCATTCTGTAGCTAAACTGCACAAAATAAACAAAATATAAGACCCCCTTGCAACCTCGAATTGTGCACATATATGATCATGCTTCAAATGACAGAATTTAATAATTATTATCTTTTCCACCCTTAATCTGTTCAAATGAGAAGAGATCAACAGAATCAATGCCATCAAGATTGCCTTCCAATACCCAACTAGACATGGGGAAATATAAGGATTTGCACCAGATAGCACGTAAGAAGATGTTTCTACACTCAATAGACTTCCCTTCTTTTACTATTTAGTCAGATGGCAAGAAAAGGTTTTTCTTCTATTACCTCGAAATGGTGATCCTAATACCATGCAGTATAAGTGTTGTATTTGCTTAATGACTTGTTAAGAATATGTTTTGGGCTGGTTAAGAGTTATTTTTGAGGTTTATTTTGCTCAGTTGCGTAGGTTTTGTTTGTTTCTTAGTATAGTGGTTTCTTAGTGTGTGGGTTTTCTTAGCATGGGAGCCATATAATGTAGCAAGGGAATTCCTGTAATTTTGCAGCAGTTAATGAAAATGAGCTGACCTCTCTTGGAGGCAGGGAGTTTTTTAATGTTGCTTCAAATAGTAATTATTTAGTTTATCTCTTCCTTATCCTCATTCTTCCTTCGATTTCATTGCTTTCTTATCCAAATTCCTAACCTGTGAGATATTTGTCAGCCTCTTCTATCTTCAAATCATCATTTTGTCATAGTTTCTATCTTGAAACTGTATCAATTGGTATCAAAGTAGTTAAGTTCATGAACCTGTACAGCCTCCATGGTGTTCCCCCATAACTTCCGCGTCATCTCACATGGAAGATCTGTGGAACCAATCACCAAGGTTTTGGAAACACTACTTGATTCCAAACTTCAAAACTGGCAAAAGGGATGGATTTCATGGAGGAAAGATTGCAACAATGGGAGAGATACCTCCAACTGCAAATGTGTTGCTACCCTGACAGTGGTGCCACCGGCTGCCCAGTCAGCTAGGGTGCCCAACCCCAGCGGCACGTGGCTTGTTCTCAAGGTTTTCCCAGGGGGCAGTTTGCTATGCATTGGATGTTTTACCAACACTGGCATCACTTTGTTTAGTGAAAGGGATTTCCCCTATGGTGCCAAATTGCCAACCTGGCAGCTCTTCCATTGTCGGTCCACCGGTATTCGGTGATGATTTAGTTATTGCTATCTTCGTCCCCTCTCCACCATACACAATTTTTGAAGATTTCCTGCAGACCTGTAGCTTCCTGCCATTTACATAGATGACTAGAGGCTTGAGCTACAGAATCTTATAGTAGACATTAGGGTGAAGGTTTATTGGAGTGATTGGATGCATCCTATTTCTAGCAATTGCAAGTTTTACAATCCAATATTACTTTTCGCTAGACTGGTTTCTGACATTTTTTTATACTGACTTGAAAGATGTGGGCCTTCAGCTGTCAACATCAATCATGAGTCTTCTTCTGAGTTCCTCTTGCTACTTCTCAGGCTTGGTTTAATGCATAACTTGAGGACGAGAAATCTAACGCAATATTTGCTTAATGACTTGTTAAGAAATTAATTTGGGGGCTTGTTTTGTTGCCTAGATTTCGTTTGTTTCTCAGTATGAAAGGATTCTTAGTGAGGGTTTTCTTAGCAAGGTTAATAAGTATTAATAACAAGATTATCAGTAATGTTATCTGCTTAGGTTAAACAGGCACCATAACAAAATATATCAACAGGTCATATATCATAAAAAGTTAGTGTCCACTGCAACTCAATTCACAAGTTTTAAAATACCAACAAACTTCATAACCTTATGCTGTCAACAACAAAGTTTGTTACTTACATGGGGAAAGCAAAGCTTCCAGTGCTGCTATCTGATCGTAGAGAAATGCTACCAGAGTATGGTATTTGGCCCGAGTATGAAATTGGACCAGGGACAGAACGAGAACTGGAGAAACTCGACTCTCCTAGACCATGTTGAATAAATAAACTCCGTGTTGAACCACTGAGATCATCAAAAAGGTCATCATCTTCAAGAGAAGGCATAGGAAAGCTCTGCCGAGGCTGCACTTGGGAATCTGCTTTCTCCAAACCGCCTTCCGTGCCACTTATGTCAGGTGGTGGTGACTCAAAGTCAGATGTGGTGATCCCAAAACTCCTTTCATAGTTAGTTGAATTTCCATTTGAATCATTCCTTTCTTTGCAAGAATCATTTTCAGTAGATAGCTCAACTGAAGCTGTCATGCTTTTATCTGGATGTAGGATCTGTAAACTTGATACCCATTAGAAATCATGATAAAAGCTTTAAAAAAACACCTTAAATCATATTCTATAGTCTTAATACTACTAAAAACTTGGAGGCTGAATAAACAGTAGGCAAGAAAGTCTGTGCATCATATACACTCCAAAAAAAAACATCACAACTTCGACAAATAAGGATGAATATTTTTATAATATATGAACATTTGCCGTTTAATTACATAGGAATCACACCCTCCATGTAAATAATCTGCAGGGCCAATGACAAACAAACCTCTGCCTCCAAAAAGTAAGAAATGTGACAACAATAATACTTGTGGATGAAACAATTATCCTTAGTTCATTTTGTGCTGTTAAAGAAAAAATTGAATTAAGATGAACATTCACTGATCTCATTTGTATGTTCGTTAACAAACAAGTTCTTAGAGATGCTGAAAATGGAGAAACACATTTAACTGGTCACCTGAGTTGAAAGATGATGATCGCTAGTTCCTTCATGAGTAATTGAATCTGGTAGAACAGTTTTTGCATCAGATCTTTGCGCAGTGAGATGTGTTTCAGGTGTAGACTCCTTAGAGACGACATCTCCAATCTGCTTCTCCTGTTCAAAACTAATTCCATGCTCCTTGACCACATTTTCACTTTGTTTCTCTGGATCAACTTGATCCTCCGGGGCAACCTGGCCATCAAAACCAACAATGCCATCTCCACCCTTGAACATGCTATTTGAGGCATCGTTGTCAGAAATCAGAATTTCACCAAGGGTCTTATGAGATTTTATGCCAGCTTCTAAAAAACCTTCATTGGAACAAGGCAGTCCCTCATCAACCCATATGTCTTTAACCATATCATAACTGCTCTCTTGAAAACAAACCAAATCTGGGACTACCACTTCTGAAACTGATTTGTCTGTGTATATTTCTGTTTCCTTCTCTGACAACACAACTTGAGCTGTGGCTGTAGCTTGGAACTCCTCCCTCAAGTTTTCTTCTCTAAACATTTCCACATCAAAATGGTTTACATGTTTTTCAAATTTGCCTCTATTACGCCTTTCTGTTGCGAACGGTTCTGTTTCCATCTTTTGGTTATAAGTTTCCTTGGCAGGATGAGTTTGACATGCTTCTGGCATCTGAGCATCACAATTTGTTTTCTTTACTGATGAAGTGAGTAAATGGTTATCAATATATTCCAGCATCTCGATCACTCTCTGCACATCAAAGATAGAATGTGAACATCCTAGTCCTACATGATCTGAAGACATCAAGATAATAAGCAATTAAATAAGGGATCCCAATGGTAGAGTCACACAAACCTAGTGGAATGCCAGTTCGACTAGTGACAAGAAGAATATGAAAACCTAATGCGGTGAAACTAAACAAAACACCCTGTCAGTACAAATCTGAAAGATAAAACAAAGTAAAATCTATTACCTGATTTCAAAGCCTGGGATAGTTCATAATGTTTCAAGAACCCCACAGAGCACTATCAAGGAAGGATCCTTCTCTTGAATCTGCAGAAATGAAGACATCATGTAAATATATGCTGATTTTTGCATTATGAATGACAATTAGAAGAGTAGCCGCAAAAATCTGCTGCTTCAAAATAAAAGTAGGAAGACAAAATCAGGGTCCATAAAAAGACCAAAAAACATCAAGATGCATCCTATTTGCCGAAACAAAACAGATTTCCGTCAAAATCATAATCAACATTAGATCCATGGCAATCACCAACAAAAAAAAAACAACTACAAAGATTGTAATTTTTCAATAGTTTCTCCAATCAGAAGGACAAAACTAATTCTAAAACTGAAAAATAATTGCAGGATAATAGAAGTTTTCTCGGCGTATAAGCTCCTAGGCAACCTGAAAATCAAACGAGCAAAACAGCAGGACCAAAGAGCATCACATCACTAGAAATTTGCGATAGTAAAGAGTAAAAACTGATCAATTAAGATATACATAATTCAATCGCTCCTTATTAATGGAAAACAAAACCATAGAGACACACACAGAGAAAATGGACATTCAAATAAATCAGAGGTCAGAAGAGCAACCTTTTTCTATCTCACACGAAGACAAGAAGCACCAGAGAATTGGCGCAGAGAAGAAGAAGAAGCCACAAACAACGCCTGCTAATAATCAAGTTACAAAGCAAAGTAAAACTGGGCAAGAAGACCAGAGGAACACCAACTAAGACGATAATGGTGACAGAGGTTGATGGGTAGCATTTATTCCATCTACCCCTTAACACCTCCATGTAAGCAGAGAAAGAAGCCGAATTTATGTTAAGAAACCGCCGCTATCACAAGGAGAGAGAGGATGCAGATACAGGTAGAGTAGGCAGGTTTGAGCATTAAATAGGGGTAGTCGGAATCATAAATACCAACGCGCGGTATCAACCAGTGGATGAGCTATATAGATATGGTCCAGTCCAGACACTAAAATTCTAACCAATCATCCTACTATCTCTGAGCCCCATATATAACAAACTCACGAGATAAGAACGGTGTGCAATGCCAGTAAACCAGTTTCAACATCAGATTATTCGGAAGCCATACATACCGCGAAATCAAAAAAATATGAAATAGTCATGTTATTCATTCCAAAAAAAGAAAAAGCGCAACGTTTGATGATTTCTTACAACGACGGTGTCGGGGAAACTCGCCGGCGATGGCCAAATTGCAGTTTTGACTTAGGAAAAGCCTGGCCGACACCTTCGATATTCTTCAACTGGTCGAAGCCTCTAACGCGGGCAATGTCAAAAACGGGGACTTCTGTGGGCTTTGGAGCTTTCTGCCAACAAACCAACATCTGGGTTTCTGGGTATTGGTCTGCTCTGGCATATGTTTCAGCTGTTGTTGCGGGAGAGGAGGTAGGCAAAGCTGCGATGGATATCTATCTCGGAAGGAGGAGGAAGAGAACCAGATCGGGATTCGCCGACAAAAAGTGGAAGGAAGAGTTGTTGGTTTGCAGGTAGTGTGAAGCCAAAAGAAGAAAGAATATAGTTTTGGTCTTGGTTGGGGTTGGGGCGACTCCATTTCACGTGCAATTGGCGTTGACATTTTTCAATGCACGTTTCCTTCCCCCACGGTCGGAGTCTTACCATGTCTGAATCAAACCATACCAACTTACAAATTTTTCTTATCAGATGCCTCCAAACAGTCTCCATATAAATTTTTTGTGAGGAATTTCATAGTTAAAATTACACCATAAAACTGCAAGGAAATATTGAAAAAACAGATGTATGAATATGTGCAAATAATTAAAAGTAATGAAATGTACAAATGCACAATATAACAAAGTAGGTCGCCAAATTTTAAATATGCATTCACTACAATTATCACTTTACTATCTTATTCAGCAACGAAGTAATATAATTTATAGCACCGAATGTACTAAAGCTTTGTTCCTTTCCATATTTATATATTCGTTGTGCGATTAATTTCCTACAAATATATCATATTTTATTAATTTTTTTTGTTATTGTTGTTTGTTTTTGAAATATTAAAATGAAATTCCACAACTGTGTTTAGTACTAAGGACATACTTAAGATTCATAATTCAACCTGAGTCAAAATTAGAGACAATTTTTAATTTTCGATCCCAAACATTTCACAGAGAAGGGATGAGAAGGGAACTAGATGTCAACGGTCTTAAGTTTAACATTAATTGGACAGGATTTTATTGTATTAATTTTGTTCATGCTTGAGAAAAAAAACAAGTTGGTTCAATTAATACACAAACAGTAAAAAAATCAAATGGTACGAAAACATTCGAACGCCATAATTACCCAATTCTTTGCCGGAAGGGATGATGTGGCCGGATAATATTAAGCGGGCATATTAAAGGCAGAGTTTTTTAATTTTCCGTAGAGTGATAATTTGGCGTAAGATCTTTTAATTTTTTAGTCAGAATGATAATTTTAGCTCCCATTGAATATCTTTGATGAGAATTTTATAAATTTAACAATTAATAAATATTATTGGTTATTGATATTTTAATATTGATTGGGTTCAAATATGATTGGCTCTAGCGTTTAGAAAATAAAGAGCTTATTATTTTTCTTTGACATAATCTCTGTTTAGAGAAAGATTCCTAAATATAATTGAAACTATCCACAAATAAGGGTATGATCAAGCCAAACTAGTTTGCAAATAATACACGTTTATCTCAGTTCGGGTTCAATAGTTCGAACAAAAGTCAATGTTTGATGAACTAGAGCTTAAACACACAGTCGGTCAGCTTCAAATTTGAGCTTAATCTATTCAACTTGGATGAAATGTTCAACTTCAATTGTTACATAATCTTTTATTATTTATGTATACTGATAGGTTATATACAATTTGGATGTGATATAATTTTATAAAAATCATTTTTATTGAAGATTGAAATTTTTTTAAATAAGAACCAAATTTGAACTCGGTAGGGTTATCAAAGAGCTCGACTCAGCTCGATTGAAACTATTTTAATCATACATGAACCAAATTTGGAAGCCATAATAAAATTTTAAATCGCTCTAACATGTCTCTAATCAATATAATAAGTATTATTAAATCAAATTTGAACAAATCTATAATTTATAATAATATATAAAACCAAAGACTTCTAATTCACCATGTATCATATACCTATTTTAAAATATTAATCTTTTCTATCCATGAAAGTATTACTTTCTCATTAAAATTTTTTATTTGGGTCTGCTAAGTGTCCTCTAATTATTTTTATAATATTATCCTTTATTTCTTGTTCATAAAATTAAATTAAATTATAAATTTACCATTTTATTATTACAAATTGAAACAGAAAATGTAAATCATCTAAACCCTATAATAAATCAATTATTCAGTATATAAATATCTCAAATTAACAAATTAATAAATATCAGCTAATTAATAAATAATAATGTATTAATTTTTTTAAAAATAGACATAATATATAAGACTATAATAAGTAAGTATCAATTATAATACAAATCAAATATTATAAAAAACTTTTAATTAAAATATATTATATTTTAAACTATATGTGAATAATTAACTATAAAAATGATATATAAATGAAAATCATATAATACCATATATAGAGCTGGTAAGCGACTAATTAATTTAAAAACAAACTGAGTAGCGCGACTCATTTAGACTCACCCGTTGACGTCTCTAACCACATAGGCTTCGGGCACAGAGTACCACGGCCATCGTATACAACACCAGCGGCAGCCCAGAATCCCAGATGCCAAACTTTTCAACCGGAAAATGGTCGTCGTCCAAGCTCTCTTCCTATTTAATTTTTAAGTTTTGCATTGTTTAATTCTTCGCTTTTGATTACTTAAAAAAAATATTCGAAGTTAACAAGAATTTGATTAAACCTCGTTCAACACGACGCATATTATAAGAGCATTGTTTCTCTTTTTTGTTCAAAGCATAAGAGCCTTGCCTGTGAGTCGTGATAATGCCGTAGCTTTGGCCTGCATTGAGGTGCCTAACCACATTGTTCTGTCCCAGTTTGAACCAGGGATGGACACGTCCCAAAGACGTGCCCACAACAACACTTGATTCAAATCCAGCTTGCCTATTAGTTTTTGAGTTTTCTAGAGATTTTGCAAGCCTAATCTTCCCATCCAAAGGTTTGGTTGCTTCTTGTCGGCATTACAAGCTATGATCAGTAGTATCAAGCGTGGGCGACATTAAGAAAGAAAACTACGCAATTGCATATATAATATAGTGGGAAGAGCAATTATGTTTATAGTGGGAAGACAATAACAGGGTGTAACTGGAACACAATGAAAAAGGTGCTACTGAAGAAAATGAAAACCATCAGCCAACAAATGTGCATGGATTATAAAATTAATTTACTGGTTAGAATTCAGATATCACATTTACTATGCAAGGCAAATTATGCTCTCTTGACAACTACGTTGCATTTTCCAAAGAACTAGAAACAAAGTTAAAAGCGTCAGTTTGGTTAGAGAAAGAAGTGTATTTTTCCTTTTTTTTTCTTATTTAGATAGTAATTAAAAATATGAGAGAAAAAAATATGTTATTGCCAAGCGAAAAATCCCTATGGGCCTATACAACCCATTTTCCCTCTAATTAAATAAGCTAGAAAATATATAAGAGAAATTGAAGAGTGGTCTTTAAGTACATCACTCTTATTCTTGAAGACTTCCCTTGAATACGTCAAAGCATCATCTAACCATTGGGGCCTTGCCTTCCGATAGATTTTCTACAGCACGTATATAATTAAAAAACAATAATATCATTTTATTTTAATTTTTTTTCTAATCAAATATATGAAAAATAATTGGCAAAAAAATATTTCTTTTTTTTATAGCATCTATGTTATCACACTTTCTTATAATCAAATAAAAAATAAAAAATAGAAAAAAAGCACCTTTCATCCTAATACGTCTACTCGCGTGTTGTAGACCATCATCCAATTGTATATAATGTTCACTTTCTATTGTATTATGATTGTGATCCTGTTTCCTGAAAGATGAAGAATTAATGTTCATCGAGTTTTCCTGCCGAACCGCACTTATGTTACCAATTGTGAGCCTCAATGTTAAACGTGTTCCACTCCTTGGATAAGCAAGACACATGGGTTGGGGGAAATGCTATAAAAGTACTTGGGGTTGACCTCAAAATAGGAAGCAATATCTTGTAGGCAGTAATTTAGATTGGCAGCGGATTGTCCGGTAAGACTTGTACTATTTATAAAGCCAAGACCCACTTGTTTAATTGAAATGGGATCAGCCGTCTTAAAGTATTTTATTTATAAAAAGAAGAATGATACTGTGCAAGGTGTACGTAACTATTTTAATGGCTTCTTTGCTGTCAAATGTATTAATCAATAGCCTCTGACCGGCTTTTTTCTTGACTTTACACAATCACATACTTCTATTCCCGGTGCTGTGTATCTTATCAAGAGATGTGACTCTTAAGCTGCAATATACATCCTTGGGTACGAGAAAATGCTATTTAAGTATGTATGTTTCACACTTTGATTGATTAACACTGCAAACTGATAAGCTCATGGGATCTTCGGTAGAATGAAAATTTTTAGCCACACATTATTTCTTTTTTGCCTAAAATACGATCAATTTTGATTAAAGTATGTCCAATTTTTAGTGATATATGCAAAATCTATAACTTAGAGTCAAAATTTTACATTAACGAATTAGTCGACTCAACCGTCGATTCAATTCGAGTTAATTTCATAACCCTCATGCTGAATCAAGGTCAAATGTGCGTTATGAACGATAAAGGTCAAGTGTACCTGAATAGATGATGATAAATAAATTATCAGATTATATAATAATATGCAATTATTTTTTTATATATTCGATTGTAGAATTATTTTTAAGTTAAATAATGTATTAGGACCCATTATAGAGAAGTTTGAGTGAGTTAATAGTTATAGAATATGTCATTTTGATGATATGGTATTTATAATATATATTATGTGATTTCCCTCTATTTTTGTCAATTTTTTTCAAATTTATTATGAGTTAGTTATTATTTTTTACTCCTGTCGAATTCATGTCAACTTTTATTTACGAGATTGCCCACGACTCCCCATCCTTCCCGATTGCCACCCAAATGTTGCCGTCGACACCCCGTCCGGTTGCTGCACTATCGTCGACCAACCCTGCCAATTCGTCGCCCTATTTTTCCAAGCCTTCCCGAATGTCGCCCGGCCTCCATGACGCCTTGCCATAGAGCCGCAAGTCCCGACGTTGATTCACGGTTGTCTGCACTACTCCTCTGCCATCATGCCACGAATGCCTTCCCCCTTCGACCCCCAACCTTTCCCCCATATCGAGGGCCATTGCGAGGCTGGCCAAGGGCCAATCAGACAAGCTAAGTGACCCCTGGCTGACTCAACTCCACCGCTAGTGATCATCGTCGCCGTTGTCGCCCTCACCACCATCACCATTGAGTCAAGCTCGCTGAGTCTGTGCCAACCCATAGCCCCAATTACCTCGTTGGAAAAGTCACTGGAAAATCGTCGAAAAGTTGCCAGAAACCCTAGAAAACCAAATGCGCTGGATCTTCCACTAAATTTATTCAGTTGAACCCAATTGAACCTTAGACGTTACTAGGTGCCAAATTCGAGTCTCGACTCACGTGACAAACCCTAGCTGTTATCGATTGCCGACGACACAAACTATTATTATCTCCGACCTAATTACTTAAAAGCTATAACTATTAGCACAACATGCTTAAATTTGATTGACTGATATGATAAGTATATTTATTGTGAGTAAAGATGAATTGCATGATTTGAATTGTATTAAAATAAATGCTACGGAACTAATTAAATAAATTAAGCATGCATTATTAATCAAATGTAACGTAGCTTAGAAAATTGAATATGGATTGATGTGTGTGACTTGATGTGATGTGTGCATTGATGTGTGTGATATAGGATGTGTGAATGCATCATAAAGGGCGTTAAATTTTAGTTTGATGTGTTGTACGGAATAGGAGCTCACCCCCTAAGCACGCGGACACGATTGGAGCTTTTAGTAGGTCCATTTAAGACTCATTTTTTGTTTTACTTCTATACTCTATCGTGATTTGTTTTAACAAGTAAGTAGACGTGCTCAGTGGTCGATTTATTGTATCCTACTCCACACGGGTCATTTAGTCGTATGAATTTTTGTATTAACGAACCTAAAGGATGAGATCCCTCGAGTTTGTTTGCGAAAACTCAGATCCATGTTGCAATGCCTTGGGGCCTTAATATTACAATCTATACCCAAGCATATGTACTTATAGTTTTTTCAAGTTTTCAATGAGACATGAGACAAGGGAAAATTGACAACAGCGCTACATGAGAGGGTGCGTGTTTGTCAAAACCGGTTCTAGATTGGTGAGCGGTCTGTTCTTTTCTCGAGGGATCCTGACAACTCTACCTTTGAGTTCCTCAAACCCGGAGAAGTGTGGATGTTTACAGGTACTGCAATATAACGCATGTCTAGACTTGTGATTTCAAAAGGATCTAAAGGCGCATGTCTGAGAGTATTCGGCCTCCGTGCTCTGGACCAGGATTGATATAGAAGATGTAGAGGGCTGAAAGAATAGAAATTGATTTTCCCATCCAAGGGATAGTTTTAAAGTTGCTAAAGAATGAAATGATATAGAATGGGACGCTGTCAAGTTGAGGCCGATGGCTTCTAATTATTACCCTTATGAGATATTCTATGAGGAAGTATAAGAATGTTTTCATTTAACAGGAGTGTTAGTTCTCTTGTGCCACTCGTTATTGGTTATTAGTTATTTTTAAACTGGCAATGCTCGTTACTAATGTTTTTTTTATTTTCTATGTGGGTGAGAATCTAGAGGATTGAGCGCTGTCGGGATTGCGGAAGAGTAGTAATGCAATTGCGCACACATGTACCAGCCGAATGAAATTGATGATGTTGAATGATGAATTGTTGTGAATGACGTGACTTGAATGTTATTTATTTGAATTGGTAAATTGCTTTTGCATGCGATTGAAAATTGTAAATAGAAATGAACAAGTTGAACTATGGAGTCTAGACTCGGCTCAAAAGATAAGAAGTGATAATAATTGAAATCTAGAGAGAAAATGTCATGTTTTTGTTACGTTTGCCATTTTTATTGTTATA
>JAVDBV010001824.1:0-15155 GCA_032619315.1 Piper longum
TGGTTGGAAAGATCGCCGCGAGGCGGTCATGGTGGTACCGGTACTCTGGCCGGGGGCGAGGTGGAGACTCACCGGCGGCGAGCCGAAGTAGCGCCGGCGTTAACACTCCGAGGTCGTGGTGAGAAATTATATAGGAAAACCAGGAGTGACGTGGACGGCTCAGATCTTGCCACGTGGCACGATCTGGAATTCCAACAATTGTAGTGGGACCCACATATCGGTATATCTAATATACGTATGGACGAAAAACTCGAATTTAGACCGTTGAAAATCAAATCTTACTCGAGCCTAAAAATGACTCGATAGACAGAAATTAAAACAATTATGTTAAATGGACCCTAAACATAGAAATTTTAAAAATAATGACTCGTTCCTCGCTGTAAATTTTCATTTTTATTTATTTATAAATTATAATAATAATTATTGTTGTTATTATTTTCGTGGTTTTTACATCACTCCTCTCCTTGTTGTGGGTAGTGGTGGTAGTCCTACCTTTCTTAGTCACAGTGTGGGGTTGTGGCTCGGTCTCGTCGGAGGGTTCATGTTGTTTGGTGATCGAAAGTTCGTCGTCTAGGGCACTTATAGGTAAAATATGGTCAAAAAGTTTTGATTTTTATTTTGTATTTTCCGTTGGTCGAGATTAGTGTTGGATGATTAAGGTTTATTGGGAGATTATGGTTGATTTTTGTCTGTGTCAGGTAGAGTTGAGGAGTAAAAAAATATGTGACAAGGATGATGCAGAGCCTAGTAATAAGTCAGAGTAAAAAAAAAAACAAGAAGCAAAAATAAAGTGGCGACAAAGAGAGTCATCCAAAGGTCAAGAAGGGGAAGTCCTTCCTGCGGGTATTTAAACAATTATATAGGACAAGGATTCTTGCTCAAATAAAAAATATTAACAACACATTAAACTGAGAAAAACATATAACCTTCACTATAGAATGCAATCAATGTCACCAGCAATTAACTCCAACACTAAGAACTTGAATGAAACACCAAAGATCAAGTTATACATATTATTTAGTATTACCTATGAATACTCTTGTACAAATCGCTCCTATAACACACATACTTTACTGTTGCCTCCTTATTCTGTCATACAGTGCCCAGTTCCCTCAAGAACTGGCCAACCTTCCAATTAGATTGGCACAATAGGCCACTCTTTAACTTTGATCACGATTAGTACATATAAACCTGATAATAGTGTAATGAAATAACAGACATCTAATATAATGTTTCACATATTTAATTTATTTTTCGTGCATCTAACCATTTTCAGTGTCCATAATGCACAATCTGAATGCAAGGCTATCTTGACTAAACATCGTTCTTTGAAGGTTTCGCAAAATCTGGCATAAGCATAGCTCGGTAATCATGGATGAAGAGCACAATCGGTGACATCCGACCCCCCGATGGACTCACCTGGAAAAGACTAGTCTCCCATCGTTGCTACTCTTAGTTGCCATCAATAATTATTTGCTCAATTTGGTTGATAATTTGCACATTGGTTAAGCCTAATTATGGAGTGCACAAGTCACTTTTGTTCATAGTTTTAACTATCACACCGGTAATTATATCATATTTATAGCCAATACAAGGTATGCTTAGTTTAACCAAGTTGAAGCCGGCTCCACTAAATTCTAAAATTATAAATAAAATACTTTATTAAATATTTAAAGTGCATTTATCATGAATATTTTCTTAAATAATAGTTAAAATACCGTAAAAATCAGATTTTGAAAAAAAGATAAAAAAACAGGGCACCTACTAAAATGGTACAAAGCCTAAATCGTACTAGATTTGAAGATGTACGATGTATCGTGTATGGCCCAACCAATCGTATTTAAAACAATGATTTTCTCTGTTTTTTTAAAACCAAAGTCAGTTTTCTCTATTTACCCCTGCCCTGGGCAAATGATATACTTCTCCTCGTACGTTTATCGGACCAAAAATTTTCGTTCCACCACGTCGGTTCCTCCTACACAATTTCCATGGCGGCTGTGCTCGAGCTCCTCCCCAGTTTCCAACGCATTTCTCCCCCCACTTCCACTCCCCAACTCCGACACCGGAGAAAGTGGAGTGTTCGAAGTTGCAGAGCTATGGTGCAGCAGACTGCTCCCGGTGCGTCGGCCATTTATGCCAAGGAAATGGAGCGTCTCTCCGCCAAGGAGTCCCTTCTCCTCGCTGTCAGATTTTTTCTACCCTCTTCTTTTGATGGGTTATTGGCTAATTCCTTTCTGAATTCTGGGTATTGTTGTTGTTTCTTGTCTGCTGATTCTGTGTTTGTAATATTGGTGATATTGGTGTTTGAAAAGTCAATGTTTGATAGAATTGTAAATTTCGAAAAGTTAAGATGTGAATTATGAATGGTATTAGCTGTTGGATTGTTTAAGCTTGAGTTTGCCTTTCTTAAGCTGAATTAATCATTTATGTTGGTTATTACTCTAATCATGTACGTTGATCATTGCAAAAATATATGTATCTGCACCGATTTCGCTCTAATAATTTAGGATTGCTGATGCTGGACCTACTTTATTTGGATATTTTTTACTTTTGTATAGTTAATTGTTTAGAAAGAACATTCTGCTGGTTATCTTTGGCTTGTAAGGATTAATATTTCATGCTTTTACTTAGTTTGTAATTCTCTTCAAATGTGATAGATTGTAGTTCAATTCATTATAGGTCTATAAATAACTGGATTGATGCATAGCATATAAACTTCTTATCCTGCATGATTTCCACAGCTTGGAAAGCCATCTGATTATCTCTATTCTCAAATCTCATATGGGTATTGTTTAAGTGTTTGTTTTGTTTTATACATGGATGTCTTGTTATGTTTGACTTACATATGCATAAGATAAAATTCTGCAATCAGAGCTGCCATTCTTGCCCTTATACTACTTGATTATGTTGCCCTTCCTCTTGCAAAGTATTCATCCGCTTGGAATTTTTCAGTTCAAGGATTCTGGAGGTTTTGAAGCTCTTGCTAGTGGGAATACTACGGATCTTCAGTTAATCGATGTCAATGAGCGCATAACTAGTCTTGAAAGGCTCAATCCCACTCCCCGACCTACTACGTGAGTTATGATCACTTATTATTTTAGAGAGGTATGTTTTCTTCTTTCTCTTTGACTAAGACAGATGTCAGCAACTATTATTAGGTCACCTTTTCTAGAAGGCAGATGGAGTTTTCAATGGTTCAGTGCTGGTAGCCCTGGATTAGTTGCTGCTAAATTTTTATTTGAGTAAGTTGCAGATGGCATGAAATTGATCGCAGCATGGTTTTATCTGTGAGAAGTGCGATGGATGCATTCAATTTGTTGATAAAACTTTAGTTATTCTGCAGGAGATTTCCAACATATATTGCAACTCTTCTAGGAATGGATGTGCTGATCAAAGATAAATATTCAAAAGTTACTGCCAATTTGAAATTTCTGAACTCGGTAAAGATCAATTATTGCTGATATATTAGATTTGATTTCTATTGCCTTTGTATTTTCAATTGGGGTAGGAACTATCAATCATCATCTATAGCTTAAATTAAAAAGTCAAATTTTCTACGGAACATCTTAAAAAGAGAAAACATCCATGTTAACCGTTTTATAACTTGTTTTTTCTGGGCCATGTCCTTTCGACACTGCATTTGATGGAGAAATCAATATTTTATGGACTTTCTTCAACTAACAAGGGCTTAAGTTTAACCTTTCTGACCTGTACAGGTGTTTCTAATGCTTCATTTTTATCTGCAGTTTTTTTAAAATAATAATAAAAATGTATATTAGAAAAAGAATTATTGTCATCTGATTCATTCCATCATGTAGAAGTTGTCACAACATTCTGATTCAGTGCACTCTGAAGTTCACGGTTATAGATTCCAGTTGAAATATGTTGTAGATTTTTATTGTAACAAAATTGTGATTGGCAGCTATATTAAAATATCAATCTAAAATTATTGAGTTACCTTAGTAGCTAGGTCTGAATAGCCAATTTTAAATCACATGGACCCTAGTTAAGGATCGATGTCCCCGACGCCTTTTTGGTATCAAGCAGTAGAAAAAGACTGAATTCAAAATGAGAGGTTGAGAAATGTAGGTGCTAGGGTCAGACTGTGTTCAGACCCTAGCATCTCTGACTGCTTATGGTAAGGCCTAGAAACTCATCCTCTTCCATGAAATGCTTTCCTAGACAGGAAAATGTTAGATGCTTTAGCAGTTGGTCAGGTATATTGAACAGTACCAACATTGCAAATAAGATTACAAATGTGTTAAGACTGTTACTGGAACCTGTGACCATGGGGCCCTGCAACCAAAACTGGTATACACTTGACTTTACCTGCCTACTTAAAACTTTTCAAGTAATCACTAACATCCTGTGTATAATTTTTTTAGTAGCTATAATCCACTGCCTTTATGAAACATTTTTAAAGGTTGTGAGCTTGAACGTCCAACATAGCATATCTGATCCTCTTGTTTTTGAGCCAGTGTGTTTCTGTATGAGAGCCTTCTGATGAATTACATATAAAAATTTCCAAACCTAGTAACTGCAACTTCTGGTTGTTAGCTTCCGACGTTGCTTGAGGCTAGAGAGGTTCTTATGAGAAGATGGGTCTAAAGATGGGATGGAGCTGGAGAATGAGTATCATATCATCATGCATTTTCATGCCGTTTGACACGGTTCTTATTCTAAACTATAGTTCTTAGCTCCACAATTTGAGGGATTAATAGACTTGTTGGGAATTGATAAAAGCAAATGGTTCCTTCCATCCACGGTTCATACACCAGGCAAGTTCTTTTCAACAAAACATAAGATGAGTAATTGTTTCCTAACGATACAATTTCCGGTTATACTTCATGAAATTAGTGGACCATAAATTCTCAGTTACAAATTCTAAATAAATGAAATAGTAACAGGAACAACTATCAACGCCCTGCCGCTGCAAGCCTCCTCGGATAGTGAACCAGCAATTATTATATACAATTATCTTACATCTTTGTCACACTGTGTCCTTTTGTAATCTTGTGAATATTTCAATTAGCAAAACCTTACCTATTCAATGATGTATAACTTATTTTCTTACAGGTGGAAAGCAAGGTCATTCTGACTACAAAGTTGTCTGTAGAAGGTCCACTACGCTTCAAAGAAGAATATGTTGAAGGTCTAATTGAGACACCTACTGTCAGCGATCAGGCAATACCTGAACAACTAAAAGGTCCTTTTCAACAAATAGCTACCTCATTGCAGCAACTTCCTGCTCCCATAAAGGATGCAGTGTCCAATGGACTACGTATTCCACTCAGTAAGCAGTTAGCTAGTTTTGTTACGTTGTTAAATTGATCTAAAATATTTGCTTTCATGTAGAATAAGAGCAATTTACTCAATGTACTATATCATTTATGTTGCTGAACTTTTCTTTATGATGCTTTGATCCATTTTATACCCTTCAGGTGGCACATTTCAGCGCCTGTTTATGATTTCATATCTTGATGAGGAAATACTGGTATTGTTCTTGTACTTATTTTCTCTTTCATAAGTAAATTTCTGATGTCATGAAAGGTTATAATGGCCAGGTCAATCTTAGGTCATGCATAATTTTGCTCATCCATACTCCGAGTTTTGGTAAATTTTACGGTTCTTTGGCGAACCAAAATAATTTGTAAGTAGTTCAATGAGCAAGAATAGTTCATTGCTAGATTAATAATCTTGTGGTTGTTGTTGTAGTATCTAAGTGTGATGAGAACTTGATAAATCTATCCCCTTCATTTTGTGGAAAAGGGCCATGAAATTTTGTCATTTTTTCTCTTGCCTGTTCCCGTCGATTGAAGACACCATTTCTTTGCTGTGATTGTATGGTGATGACATCGATGAAAAGATGGTTTTGCATTGTGATTTTAGCCTGTCCTTCAGAATATTCATGTTCCAAATCTCCTAGCAAAATCTGTTGTGATCCACAGATAATAAGGGATACATCGGGAGTGCCGGATGTGCTTACAAGACTAGAAGGGCCTCAATCAGTGACCGCTGACCCCATTGGTGAGTATGAAAGTTGAATCCTTTCACTTCAATCTTATAATGTTGTAATCTTTTCTGAATCTGTACTTTTGTGTAAGTTGTATGCTTTACAAGTCATTATAGCTTTCAATTAACTGTTCTTTTCTTGGTTCCATTTGCAAGTGTAAATTGTGGAATAGGAACTTTAATGCATCATTTTTACAGTTCAATGTATCTTTTGATCAAACCATTTTACCTGTCCCCTCTCTACGCTTGTTACATAAACCCCATCTTATGATTGATGAATCAGTAAATTTTCCAAGGTTTCCATGTCTGTCCTCCATTTTTTATTTCATTTAAGCTCCCTAATCTCAGAGTTCAATAAGCATTCCAATATAAATATTATTCGTATAATTGGACACCTATAATATTTGATTAATAAATCAATCTATAGACCGCATCATACAAAATTGAACCAAACAAACTTGAATCAAGAGGGTAAAATCTTGGGCAAAACTCAAATTTTACAAACTCTCGTCCTTTAAGAAATTCCGTTATCGTAATTTATATCAGGGAGACTAGCACAGCAGTGAGCAGACACTGAAAACAGTACAGTGACATAGCTACAAGAAGGAAGAACCGTACAATATCAAAGCTCCTTGTAATAAAATATGTAAAAGTTGAAGGAAGTTATTGGACATAAGGATTTTTTACCTTTTTCATGTGAGATTACTCTTAGGTTTCAATCACTTAATAAGTAAAAAAAATGGAATAAAAGTTATCTTATTTTAAAAAATGGAATAAAAGTTAACTTATTTACCTTGCTATATTTTAACATCTTAGTTTTATCACAATTAGTTTTTGGTAATTTTTTTTTTTTTTAACAATTAGTTTTTGGTAATTTTTTTTTTATTTTTAAAAAGAACTGTTTGTGTGGTCTTAAGAATTATATAGATCTCAACTTTGATAAACAAAAAGAGCTGTGTAGATCTTTTTGTATAATTTTTACTGGGAGCTTTTGTAAAAAGACAATTACTGGGTCAGTTTAAGTTGGATACAATCCAAAGATATTCACAAAAATCCCTACACATTTTTTTTAAAGTAGTTTTATTCCTGCCACATTTTAACACAATAAGAAACCCCAGACCACATTAAAATGCTAAAAAATATCTAAAATTAACAAATATAAATCAGAAATAGGCCACCAAAGTCACCAAACTACTAATAAAATTCTTTTCACATGCATTAAACATGTGGAGAAACTTTTCTACGATTAAAAAATTTTAAATTCATGTCAACTTAAATAATCCAGACTGTTTATTATTATTATTATTATTATTTTATTAATTGCCTACTTTAGTGACTATTTCCGATCATTTACTACAAATATTCAATATAATTTCATTATTTGGTTCACAAATGAGCTGTTTTATTTCCCAATTAGGTAATTTTAGCCGTATCATTTTCGAATCTAATACAGTGTACCATTTTAATCTGTATCACATTTTTAAATTAAAGTTTGCACAAATTTTGGTTTTTTGTAAATTATGTTATTTAATTGGTATTTAATAAATTATTAATGATAAAGTACATTTTAATATATAATAAAATATTTTAATTATAATTTTAGGATTTTAGGATTCCGTCTGGTTTGACCCGTTAGACTAAGTATACCTCATATTGGCTATAATACTATGCATCCACTTAATTTGTAATTTAAGTATTCCTAGTATTCCCTTACATCATCAACCTGGGAGGATGGGAGGTAGTTCCTGTTTTTTTTCTTAGTTTTTTTTTGACAATATAATTTGTATTAAAGAAGCAAAGAGTGACGAGATCAGATTTTATGCAAGTTTCTTGAGCCACTTTAAGTTCAGCAAAGACCACTTAGTTTATTAACAAGCACCAAAAGTTGATGCTCTTGCTGCTACTTAGTTATGCATATACCAGTGATCAGGATATATACCTACTCCTAATTTGCCTTCCAACTATGTTCTTTTTTCTTAGATTTTTTTTGCTTCTCTCTACCCCATTGTATATAATAACGCAGAAGTCAAATATGTTAAAATGATCAACCTGGCAAAGCTGCAAACACCTCAGCATAATACTCACCTTTTTTTCCAAATTAGCAATATTTTAAATCATGATATCTAACTTGAACCATGAACGTCAAGTAAATAATATATAATTGATTGCGTACTCTTTCTACTACCAACTTAAAGAAAACATCGCAATTATTATTTAAAGACTGACGAGTGGGTGTCTACAAAATCTAAGGAGTATCATAAGTACCAAATTGTAGGAAAATTAAGCTTAATTATCAAAAACAATTATAAATTATCTAATATATCCTCACCGGTTAAATTTAATAATTTATTTTAAGAAATATGTAGGCAGACAAGGGGCGACTAATCACTGTCGAACTGAGGCAACCTGGCTGCCTAGGGTTAAAGGTGGCTAAATTTGATTGTCTTTAGGCCTTGGGTAGCCAAATCAACCATCATCAACCTTAAGGCGGCCAGATTTAAAAGCCCTTGGCCAAGGGATAATAAGACCTCGCCACCTTCAGGCCTAAAGGCAGCTAGATCTGACTGCCCTTGGTTAAAGGTTGGGTAGACGGCCAGACATGGTTTCCCATAACTCGGGGCAGCCGAACCAAACCGCACAAAGCCCATAGCAACCGTCGGTTTTTTTAAAATTTTTAAATTTAAATTAATTTGAATTAATAAAACAAAAATTAATTTAAATGGATGTTTCATCATTATTAAAAATTTCCTTTCATTTTTTGATAATTAGACTAATTTTCCAACTATCTAGTAATATAAAAAAACAAACTCCCTTTATTGATAAAAAAATCAAAAATATGTGAGCAACCGATGAAAAACTTAATTCAAGAAGTGGTTTCCATGCAATTTCTCAACAACCCTTCAAAAGAAAAGAAAAGGATTGAACATAAAATAGAATAACATCGCAAAGGATCACTCGCTTCCCAATAACAAGCACCACAATATATTTTTTTATATCTAAAAAAAACAACCTTCTGATCTTCTTCTAGCAGCTAAGTGGTTCTTGAACACAACCATTATATGTAAATCATTATCTCCTACAAACTACAATCCTCTCGCAAGCATCTCTTGATACATTCGGTAGGACTCCTCCTTCTCTAATATAAACTTCTCATGGCTGTTTGCAATGAACATCTCGGCCAATCGATTGATCTCATCCATACCCATCCCATCGTACCTTTGCGAGCTGCACCATGGCGGCGTGCCCACCTCGCTATAGCTCTCCTCTTCCACCTCCACCTGATCATCCGGAAACACCGCCGTCGTCTTGTTGCATGAAGAAGAAGAACAACCAAATATATCGACTTCTTCACGCTCATTATGATAATTGGTCGACCCTTGTAGGAATTGAAGATGCTCCGGCAAGGGGGCGTGGTTAGAAGTTGACCAGTAATGGCGCCACCGGATGGAGCTGTAAACGGTGCTCCTCCATAATCTCTTGTCATCTTCGTTGTTGTCGTTGCCAAAGAAGTAGTGCTTGATCTTTAGGAGGTGGGAAAGAAGGGACCTGGTCTTGTGAAAGGCCTTCTGGAGGTGGTAGAAGGTGAGGGACTTGGTTTCACGTGCAGCTTTTACCACTTTCGACATGGAGCTTGGTTCACTTCGGGGTTACCACCTTCCAATCTTTGTTGCACTTCTTATAATGAAGTGAAGAGAGAGACAAGACATGCCTCTTATTTTAAAAATCGAAGAGGTTGATTAGGATTGGCCCTTTTATTTGTTTTTTCTTTGTTTTGTTTTTCTGTTGTTATTTTTTGTGGGGAGGCGTGGTGGTTTGAGTTACCTTGATGTATGGTGAGCTTGTCAAGGTTAGATTAAGTTCGATTTATTTCAATCTTCTGCTTAATTCAAAACTGACGTGAAGATAAATAAATCGAGCTTGGGCTTCTGGTTAGCTCGATTTGGCTCCACTCAAAGGCTTATATTTTACGTGAAAATAATATTTTATACATACATTATATTAAATTTTCTTTAAATAATTTAATTAATTAAATAACATATAATAACATAGTAACATTTTAAAATAAGAATATGCATGATTATTATTGTCATGACTCGACGCAATATAAATTGGTAGACATAAGTTATTTTTTCAAGAATGATTAACTAAATTGAAGACTTATAAAAACATCCCACTAATATACTAAATTATACGCCTATAACATTGTGTGTAAAATTAATTTTTATGTTATCTTACATTTTACCAAATTTTAAGAATTGTTTTGTATAAGAAATTCCTTTCTTTAGTTCATTAGATCTTGTAGTGCCTATTTGTAATAAGCTAGTTTCTAGTCTAACCTATCATTAAATATGGGGAAAAAATTACTAGGCACCCACCCCTATACTAAGTGAAAATATCACTTAACTACTTTCCTTTTCAAAACTCATCACTTAACACCCTTCTCAACGTAAAACATTTAAACCATGCTTCACTGATATGTATCAGACCTCTTAAAATCTAATATGTATTTAAAAAAAATATTTTACTTGAAATATTTTTATCAACAAATCTAATGGATTTTCGATACACATTGGACTGTAAGTATATAAAAATAATTAATTAAATATAATACACTTTCACAAAAATTATCAAAAAATAATTAAATAATTAATAAAATTAAGTAAAATGTAATTTTATTTTGAAATAAGTACTTTTATAAATTTTAATAATTATTTAAATAATTTAGGTATTAAAATAAAATTTTAAGTTTAATTTAAAATATAAATAAAAATATTTATTTTATTTATTACTTACATAAAGTAATACGAATATTTTTTGTTATATTTTTATATTTAAAAAATTATTTTACTTGAAATAGTGTTTATCCACAAATATTATTCATATCACTGATATATAAAAATAATATCCATTGATAAAAATATTCCAAATAAAATGGTTTTTTAAATACATATTAAATTTTAAGAGGTCAGATACATATCAATTACACGATGCCTACCATTGTTATGTTAAGAGAGATGCTAAACGATGAGTTTAGAGGGGGAGGGTATTTAAGTAGGGTGTAAACGAGCCGAGTCGAGCTGAGTCGAATAGTGGTGTGCTTGAGTTTGGCTCGATATAAAACGAGCCAAACCGAGCTTTAATATAAACGAGCCGAGCCGAGCTTATCTAAAATTTATAATGTTTGGGCTTTGTTCGAGCCGAGTTCGAGTCAAGCTCGAGCCTAGTGAATGTTTTTGTGCTCACTTATATAAGATCAAAATTTTTTTTCAACACTATATAAGTTCAATGTGACCTCAATAATATTTACGAGCCGAACCGAACTGAACATTTTTTCTAGTTTGAACATATCGAATTCGAGTTTCGAGCCGGACCGAGCCAAATACTCATTTGCTCAAGCTCTGTTTGTTGTTCAACGAGCTTATTTATGCCGAGCCGAGTATTTTTTCGAGCACAAAATTAACAAGCACGAGCACGAGCCGAGCCGAGCCGAACGCAAATAGCTCGCGAGCAGGCTTGGCTCGTTTACACCCCTATATTTAAGTGATGTTTAGAATTAGTCAAGGTGGAAAGTAATTTTTTCCCCTTAAACATAGATTCGGGATTCTAGATCCACTCTAGTAGTATCATTATGACGACTCAATTAGAATCAAATTAATAGTCTTAAGTCACTACTAGGAAAAATCATAGATAGTGGCTTAATTGAATACAACAACAAAGATGGTTACTGCATTTAAATAAACTATAAATAGTGGAGCATGTAAGTTGCAGTTAAAGTGGCAATAAATCCAAGTTGAAGATGTATAATAAACATACTCCTGTTAATATACTAGATTTTTTTTCTATTTTTGGAGATCATCCGATTATTATTTTATACAAATTATTAAGCCAAGCTAAAATATTTTTTTAATAAAAAGCAAATTATACAAAAATATAACATTGGTAAATACAAATCAAGTTAGTATGAACTCAATTCGATTCTCAAACCGACTCAAATACTAAAAGGGTCAGCTCTAAGTCAAATTCAAAGGGACTGAGTTTGAGCTAAGAAAAGTTTGGCTCGAGTTATCCAATGATCATTTCTATCTGAACAAAATAATTCAATTTGTAAGTTGGACTATGCACCATGCGCTTCATTAAAAAAATGACATGATTTTAATTATGGCTGTTTATATTGATTGTCATCACAAAAAATAAAAATATAATGTGAGATAAATACTTCTTTATTTAATATAAACATTAAAAAAAAGATAATGATCAATGCAATTCTTGCTACCTTTAATTCTGATTTTAATTAGCACAACTTATCTTCATTTTCCCAGTAATATGACTTAACTTAGAAATTCAAATAAAATCAATCATGATATATATAGTCTCTTTATAATGACCAAATTTGAATAGAAATGGGCAATTTTAAATAAATTAATTAAAAAAATATATAAAAACAACAATTAAGTAGGGAGCAATTTTAAACTTAACTTAAAAGCTCATCAATGAGACTCGACTAGACATGCTATAGATTAGAATACTCGACTCCTACCCAGACTTGAAATTATTTATATTATTTTTTTAATTCAACAAAACAAAATATGAAATTACTACATATTATTTTTTTATACTTGAAATAGATAAATATATAATTTATATATTTTAAAATATTAATTTAATTAAATTAAAAGAAAATTAAATTTTTTATTTTTTTATTTGACTAGGATAATCAATATAAACTCTTAATAAAGTCTGATTTATAGAATTTGACTCCAAAAAATTATCGAGTAGAATCCGGAATTTTTGAAGTTTAAAAAATAAAAATAATTTAAAACAACGGTTTTGCGTGCAGAAGTCAACTTCCCGTCACAACTAATCACAATTAGTAGCAGAATACAACATGATCTCTTCAAGCATTGATTGAAGGCGGGGACGTATTGGTCACCAGCTCACATGGACAGTTGGATCCAATGGAGAAGAGAGAAGAGTTGTTGATAATGTTGTCCATCTCAAACGATTATGGCCAAACAAACAACACTTGTGTTGGATATGTGGATACAGTCTCTTTACTTAGGTACCTCATGATGTGGATTTTACTGTGTTCAAATTGACAATGATGCAGAAAAGTCTTCAAGAGATGTATTTCTCCTAATGCTCCAAATTGTGCCCCGTTTACTAAGTAGACTTCTTCAATTTTTTTCCCCAAAAAGTTTAGTACTGCATTATAACTAGACATAATTAATTTATAGACAAAGACAATTCGTACAAAGAAGTATGCATGTTCTTCCAATTGATCGACCCATTATTTATTGGTGATCTATTTTGAATGTGCATTTCGATATATGTAATAATTTAATAAATCCATTAAAATAAGCTCACATCAAAAGAATAAGTGGTTGTGATAGGTTACATAAATTGGACTGTGAGCTTGGATCCAAGGCTTACAGTTATGTCTCATATCCTTTTGATGTGGAATTAAGCTAATATAATATATTTTTAAATAAAGACTCAACTCATAGACTTGTAAGATTTGTCTGTTTATTAGATGCTTTAAGATTTTAATCCGGTTAATCAACACAAGAGTTTCTCATTTGTAACACCTCGATTCAGCCTGAGGCCGAACCGAATCACGATGATAAACTTAACGAACTACTCAATTGACTAATTAAAATTAAACTAATGTCACAGAAGTACATTTTAATCCTTGAGGAGGCTTAAGACAGATAACATGTGCGAGGTACTATTGTATGTATGTGTAACACCTCAAATCCAGTTCAACCAAATCAGAATGTCATTAATCTCGGTTAGGTCGGCTAACCCGAACCCTGCGGATTGACTCTCGGTGTCTCGAGATGAAAGATGTCAATTGCTATATATGAAAGAATGTACAGATCTCTAATATGCTACTACATGGATGATATAACAACCAATTTATAAAACAAAACAATTTCGATAAAAATTGATAAAATAAGACAGATAAGATTTTCCGTTAAATGTGTAATTAAGGCCACCTTATTAAAACAACATGTATAATTGTATAAATCAATATACATTCATCACATTATATTTTCCACATGACCATTTAATTTTGTCACCTTAAAATATTCTACGTTTTGGGATTTGACCCACCTGTTCATTATATTTGCATTTCACTTTTATCATTTGACTTGCACATTACTATCTGTTTCAAACTATCATATTCTCGTGTCTTGCATTACTTCACATTATTCTCAATATAATGACAATATAAATAAAATATTAACATTCTATTGTTTGACATGTGTGTGTGTGTGCAAGAGATGTAACTGCTTCTCCGTCCTGGCAAGCTCATCTTACTCCTGATCATCACCTACATATATTATAAAAATACGTCAACAATGAGTGTTGCTGGTATCAAATTGACTTTGAGTCCAAACTCTCATATGAAAGAAAATATTTTTGTGAAATCTCTGAAGAGCATCTATTGAACTTAAATCATCTTTAACCAAGCTGATCTGCTTTTGCTGATGCCTCCCTCGGCATTTTTTCATTTCACTTTTTGGTCCATTAGGACTACTGTCATATTTTAAGCCATTTTTCTTACTTCCATACCCACTCGCGTAGTACAGTTGTCATTTCCGGCTTATAACTGGCACATGCCACTTGCATGGCATGGTTATCAGCCGCTTCAACTGGCACATGTTGCTCGCATAACATGGTTGTCAGTTCCAGCTTATGATTGGCTCATGCCACTTGCATAGCATGGTTGTCGGCGGCTTCAATTGGCACATATGGTTGTCAGTATTTTTGGCTTACGACTGGCACATTCCACTTGCGTAGCATGGTTGTCGGAGGCTTCGACTAGCACATGCTACTCATAACATGATTGTCAGTTCCGGCTTAAGACTGGCACATGCCACTTGCGTAGCATGGTTGTCGGCGGCTTCGATTGACATATATGGTTGTCGGTATTTCCGGTTTAAGACTGGCATATGCCACTTTCATAGTATGGCTGTTAGCGGCTTCAGACTGGCACATGTGCTCACATAACATGGTTGTCAGTATTTTCGGCTTACCTATAGCACATGCCACTTGTGTAGCATGGTTGTTGGCGGCTTCGACTGGCAAATGCCCGCTCATGTAGTACAATTTAAAAACGTGAAAGCTATATATATATA
>JAVDBV010001825.1:0-13029 GCA_032619315.1 Piper longum
GTCCGAGGACGTAGGCAATTGCCGAACCTCGTTAAATTCTGGTGTCTTGTTCTTTTCTTTTGTTGTCTATTTAATAGCTATTGTCGGGTATAGTTGGTGTTAATTATTGTGCTATTTATATTACTTGTCTTGATAAAATTCTGTCTAGGAGTTGGTTTTTAAGCGGACTATCGTGTCCCACCAACTTTCCTGGGAATTTTATCTTGGGGTAATTATTTAGTACAATAGTTTTCACGCTTGTCATCTAGGTAATAGTTCTCACAGTGAACTAGTTATCTTTGGTGAAAATTACCCGTTTTTCACAACACACTCCAGTTTAAGTAAATAAACATCAACTATACATCTTACCTCAGCGAATCTAATAAGTAAAAAAACAAATTCTAACTTGACGCCCTTCTTGAATACAAGGTAACATCAACTGCTTCTATCTTGAGAAGACAACACCTTAATTTATGATTTTGTATGCAGAAATAAATAGAAATTCAGCTGTCATGGGCCAAAAATCCATAACATGCCTCAATCATAAATGCAAAAAAAAAAAAAAAACATAGAGAAGATACCCCTATACATAAAAAATGTCTTCCTCCATAATTTCATATCAATGGAACTTCTCTTCACCAGTTAACCGTGCAAGATCTTAAACAAAAAAAAAAACCCAGATATAAAATCATTTCTACTTTCCAAAACTTCATAGCAAAAAAAAAAAAAAATCACTCCATACAAAATAAATATAAAGCACATAAAAAACAGAGTAGGCCATCAAAACCCCCGCCAAAACAAACCCATAAACAAACTACCAAACAAGAGTCCTTTCATGATATACGAAAGCAATTAAACAAAGAGGAGGCGCAGACCTCATCATCCCGAGCAGGAGAAGCCCAACAGCCGCTTAAGAGAAACAGCTGATCTCATATACCAGCGAACTCGTTGTGAACTCACTTCTCTCCTTCTATTTTGTTTTTCTACATTAAAAAAAAAGAGATTGACTAGTCAACTAAAAAGTCAATTGTTGTTTAAATACTTATTTATTTTTAAAATAGTTTTTTTCTTTTTTTCAACATTAAAAGAAAGAAAGAAATTTACTTGAATTTTCTACTCAACTAATAGAACCTACCAAGCTTTCCTTCCTAAGATCACGGCTAAAAATTCAATTGTTTTTTAAATACTAATTTATTTTTAAAATAGTTTTAAAATTTTTTTTCAAATGATGATGTTGGATTACTTTTAATAGTAGATGTTAGTTTGAGGATAATACTAGTTTGGTATCTGTTATCTATCTACTTAATAAATAAATATAATAAGGTGAACATCGGTGGGTAGAGTTTTTATTTCATTGTATAATTTTTTTTACAAATTAGATAATTTTATCTAATTATAATAATTTGTTAGAGAAAATTTTGAGACGTGGGTTGAAGTAAATTTTATCAAAAGGTGGTAAATATCCATGTTTTACAAATAGAAAAATTACAGGGTTAATTATAATAGTCTTCCAAATTTGCTTATTAGAATACCCAATTCTTTGTTTCTCCGCTCGTATTAAAAAAAAAATCATACACTCTACCCACGTTACTAAAAAAAGAATTTGGTGTTAACTATAATTCAAGAAATCTAAAAATGTTTTTAATAAAAAATGTGGATGTTTAATATACCTAAACCATTTTTTTAACGAAAAAAAAGTCAGACTTCTCTTTTAGAATGTTTTGGCATTTTCTCTTTTGTTTTATTTTTAGTATCACTTGTGCTTTCTTATGGGTATTGATGGGAAATTTTTCCGATGAAGCAAAAATATATAATTAAGGCCAATAAAAAAACATTTAAAACTTTCTATTCCATAACATAAAATTTCAAGTTTCAATTCAACTAAACAAACCAAACGTAACACTTATTTTATGAAGACTACTGAAGTTTAACATTTAATGTGATGATTACTATTGCAATCCACTTGGATGGAGTCCATGAAATTACGTTGTATCGTTTAATAATAAAAAATAAAAATAAAAACCAAATTAACACTAGAGTAAACTAATTTTTTGCTTCAAAAAATTTTTAAAAAGGGGAGGGGGGAAGATACATTAAAACTCTGGCTAATTAGTTATTTTAGTTATTTAATTTTTCTTGCATAATATTTTAGAAAAATAACAAATTTAATATATATATATATATATATATATATATATAATTAAATTTACGAGATCCCACTATACTAAACTCGACGATAATTTTAAACTATGATTTCATAAATTTGGCTCCTTAATATATTATATAAATTGAACTTTTTAAATTATATTTTTTTAGCAATCATATAAATGATATTTGTACGTCATGTATAATAACACACTGGTGTAACTATATAACTACACTTGTTAATGAACCAAATTTAAGCTTGAGCAAACTAGTTTTAAAACAAATTCAATATGAACAAAGTAAAAGTTAACTAGAATCGGCTTATTTTCTAATAAATTTAATATTTATTAGAAAATCAACAAAGTCACAAAAATTTAAGACTTTGATCAGATCAGAGACTTAGAAAGATCTTCAACAATGAACTTCACAATATTACAGGATAACAGCACAAGGTGACCATTTTCAGAGAACAACAGCAGTGGAAGTGCAGGACCCGGCAAAAACGAAACATCGAAGCTCTTTCTACTCATTTGTCGATCAGAAGATGCATATGCGATATAACCTCTACTTGTAAATCCATATTCACATTCACTAATCACTTCTATAGCTCGGTAGACAAGAACCTGAATCCAAGGGTCTGAAATGGTTTGGTCATAAGCTGCTTCTACGTCTCAGACGCTTTTGCCTGTACTTCCATACAACCTGAATGTAACAAGCTGCTCTTTCCCTCCAGTAGGGAGATTCATACCTGCCATTATAACAGTGGACAGCGTTACGTATAAACAAAGTCCAGAATGAATAAATTTAGAAACCTCCATTCTCTGCGTTGAAATATTGCTTTGACAGATACATGAAATACTTTGAATAACATACAACGAGAATTACACACCACGTTGCAGAAAAATGACTCAATGTAATGAAGAAATGCACGACAAATCATCAGCATGAGAATTGTCATGCTGGCAATTAAGTAACAAGGACCCAGTACACACCTTCACCGCTGGAGCGATGTTGGATTGCTTTGTGAACAACAATAGAATGTTTGCACTCATTGCCATTACAGAATGTATAACACTAAATTGGCTTCGTTCTTCATCACACACAATAAAAGAAAACAAAATCCATTTCAACCCACCAACAGGACCTTTATGGAATTCAATGGACGAAAAAGAACATACCTTATAGCTCTCTGAAAGTGGGGATTTCGCAGATATCTGGCGAAGAGTGAGGTAACTTCTTCAATGTCTTCCGCTCGAAGTGCAAAAGCCTCCACATTTGTCTGGCATGTTACAGTCCTATTGCAGAGTGGTCTCTGGCCCAATGCTCTGCTTCTTCTTTCTGCAAAATGATAAAACCAGGTTCAACTATTTTTACCCCGTAAAATGTGCCATGTATAAAAACTATAGCAGTTTGAGATGTTCAGATTAATTATTACTAAAAAGTTTGCTAAATGGACTTTTCACCTATTTGCATAGAGACAAGCTCAAGGCACCATATAAGCAGCTCCTCGCCACAGACATCCCCATCTTTAAGAGGAGTAACATTTCCATCACCACCTTTGCTTTCAATTCTTCCTCGAACAATGAATACCATATTGTCTATGGGCCCACCTTTGTACAAAATTTTACTTCCTCCAATGTACAATCTTTGTCTAAGTCTCTCACATATGGCATCCAAAATGGGAGCTTCCTTCTCCAGCAAAGCAAGAATGCGAACCTTCAGTTTTTAAATGAAACACAACTCACAAACCGATCTATACTAGTTATAATCCTTTATCAGTTAGCTATAAGTAACTATTCATTCGGAAAAGAATGATTTTGCAACCAGTAAAAGAATACAATCATTCATTAAGCATTCTAAGCGCCTACTTGGAGAGAACTATGGATGAAGGATAAAACATCAACGAGAGGCATTGATCCCAGTGGGATGCAAGCATCTTTAGACAACATTCTTCGGCCAAAATATTTCATGGCTGAATGCAGCATTCACCTTTTTAACAAATGTAAAAAGATGTCGCCGTATATCTCGTCGAAGGTCATCTGGCAGGTTATCAAGTAGCATTTGTTCATTTATACCTCTGGTGGCAGCCCAGCTAAATCTCTCTGAACTCCGCACTTTGCTGCAGTTTGTACGTAATATGAAAAAATAACTCACGGAAGTCAATAATTTGAAGATTAATGATAAAGTAATACTAGACTAAAGACTCCAGAAGACCTGTACAAGGAGCAATGTTGATATGAAAATTGTCTAAAGGTACCTCCGTAATGATTCAGGAAGTCCCCTGTGGTGCATCCACTGCTCAACATCGCGTAGCCTAAGTTGCATATCTAGCCTCCTTCACATACAAGTGGGAGAAAATCAATCAGATGAAAATTGGCACAATACACATGAGTGGCGGGGATGCCTTGCTCCTGTGACAATATGCACAAGGCAATCTTTCCTGGCTTCCACCTAATGCAATTATTTGGAAACGATTTGATTATTTCCAAGAAACAGTATAATAAAATAAACATGCCTTCCCCCCTTTTCTTCAGTCAAACAAACACACTCACACACACAGAGCTAGAAGGGCGTGCAGAGAGAGAGAGAAGGAGAGAGGGAGAAATAGGGTGTGTATCATATGTGATACCTGCGACCAAGAGACTGGAGAAAGTTCTGCATATTTCCTATAAGTAAAGCAAAAAGAAAAAGGCCAAGACCAACGATGCCCATGGTGAATAACACCTCCCACTCAAAATAACTTGGAGTCTGGTTTCCTGCTAGGGTACTAATTTGCTGAAGAAGAGTCCACCAAGCCAGGAAGCTTGTCAATTGAAAGGCCCGAAAGATCTAAAAAATGGAAAACGACAAAAATATGTGTTCAAGTTCTGGAAGTACCTGGAATCCCCAAAACCAAGAATATATGTATCTTTTATAAAAACTCCCGTGAGTAGTTAGAAGAACTGCTTGGTTATAGATCCCATATGAAAAGTTGCCAGTTTTAGTATCAAAACAACTAGATGAGTTCGCATCATTTTTCCAGTCTGTCCACGCTGGTAGACTGCTGAATTTCGACAAGGAATTTCCCCGGCCACAATCTATAAAGCCATTGCAGTCCTTGATATGTGATTGTTTGCATTTATCCTTGAGACACTGATTGACCCTCTGAGATAGAATAGCAGATGGTCATAACTTATTGTCAGCTACATATTCTTCTATTTATAGAATGCAAAGTCGAACATCACTTATAAATTAACATAAGCAGCATTCAAAAAATTGCACAAAAAAATGTTCAAATCAAACAGAATCCACATGCAATCAACCTACTCCGAAGTGCAATTCACAAAACTCTGTATTGTACCAAAGCAAACATTCATATAGCAAAAGAAACATAGTGTCTACTACTTTCAAGTTACCTGGAGGCCAAAAAGATACCAACATGATCCCACTACATGTCCGGACAAAACAAACACAAGAAGATTGATGACAAAATTAGCCCATGCTGTCTCAAAGATGAAGCCGCCGCTGGAAGATTGACCAGCACATAGAGGCATAGAACGAATTATTCTTGGTATATATTGAAGAAGAACAGTTAATCTCAGAAGGTTTTTAGCATAATTAGCAGATGACGAGCCCACATACTTTGGCAAGACAATTAAGATCATAATCTTCAGTCCATCCATGCAAAAAGAGACAAATAAACACATCAGAAAGTTGAGTTCCACTAACTCAGGAATTAGTGAAAACTACGAGTGAAAATGTCAGTACCTGTGGGAGAGGTAATACAATGAAAAGATCAAGATAGAAATTACGCTTAATATAATGAAGAGCAACTTTTTTTGGATCATCGACTAAATCTCCTGCACCAACATTCCTTGACTCAGGTGCAACATAGGCCATTCTAAACTGCAGAACACAAAATCAAATAGATATAACTTTCAATGTCTTCCAATTGTCAGACTGAAACAAAAGCCCTTTCTTATGAAGAAGCAGACAGCTACTCTTTTCAGAATAATTAAGAAGTTTTAAAATGGAGCTAGGAAGACAAATTTATAATTATCATTTTCAATACCAAAATGTAGAGGAAAACGTATTTTAAATTTTTTAACACATTACCTGAAGAAGCATATGCAGAAGGTAAACAAAATCCGTCATTGTTCTCACAATTGTGATATTTATTGCTAGAGGCCAATTTAAAACAATGCATTTATTTTCCTGCAAGCCAATTAGAAAATCATCACCACCACTTTTCTAGTTGAAAGCATATTACTTGAGATCAGCGGCAGAACCAAAAAAGTTAAGGGGATATAGCATGAAGCTCAGAGATATCAATTTAACATAAAACCTTTTCTGCTGCTCAAGTTTTGGTTCAGATAAGTGAGAATGTACACTTATTTAGTGTAGCTATGTTAATGAAAAAACTTTTTCCGCTGCTCAAATTTTGGTTCAGATCTGTTAGAATGTACACTTTAGTGTAGCTATGTTAATGAAAAAACTTTTTCTGCTGCTCAAATTTTGGTTCAGTACACTTATTTAGTGTAGCTATGTTAATGAACAGTAAGAAATAAGCATGAAATTCTGTTAAGAGAAACCAATCTAAACTGCACTTCGGCCCGCCATAAAACATGCCATTGAGTTATTATCCAGTCACTCAACAAACACAGACACACACATGCACAGGAGCTTGAAAAGAGCCAACTCTATTCATGCTGATTCGGATGTATCCTAGCAGACAAAGATGGCACAAACAAATGAAAAGACCTAAGCTAAATAATGTTAGAGTTCTGTCAAACATGTAGAATAGTATTTTGCATATATGTATATCAACAGAATAGCTGTCGATTCTAGATAGAAATAAACGGTAACTCAAACAATTTCTTTATTTTTCCGCAAAGTTATCCAATGTCATACCTGTTGTACTGATAATAAGAAGAAGAATAATGGGTCAATAAATATTGCTACCAAGCAGGAAATAACAAAGAACTTATTCCACCGTTGTACAGCCTTAGCATGGGGATTCATTATTCCAGGAATATAAGAACCCAAAAGTGAAAATTTTCTCTTTATCCAACCTTTTGCACCACCGTAAAGTGCACTATTGAACTGCAAACACAATAGACGGTAAGCATAAGTAATAGTTTCAGCTTTAGAGCACCCTGGGGTACGAAATCTTGTGCACGGCCTTGCTATTAATTCATGTAAGCAGTGGAGAAGTCAGTTGATTTGAGTTGCATAAATAAATTACTCGGGTTCTTATTTGAGTTTTATCATTCTTTATAAGTCCTACAGAGGTTTCTATCTTTTTGGTACATCTAACCAACAAACTAGCATTGCATGTCAATGTCAACGAAAACAACAAAATTTGAAATATTTCATCGAAGTCACACACATCATGACTTTGTTACTAAAAATTCTTTGTACAATGCGATCGGTTGTTCACACCTAAGAAAATTTTAGCTACCACTACAGAACTGGCGAATATAGATTTTGCAATTCATCATCTAGGCATAATACTCGAATTACCAAATAACAAGATGAAGGTAATATCCAGGAGTTAATAAGGAGAAAAATCACCTTAGCTTCTAGTGATGCTGAGGCTTTGGACTGCTTTCTTCGTGTAGGTTGTTCATAGTATGTGGGGCATGTGGTGCAGTAAGGGTCATTGCATCTCCCTAGAGGACCGGATTTCAACAGATGCTCATTCTTAGACTCAAACTCATCACTTTTCCATTGCTGATTCAGTCCACCGGGGTAAGAGAACTTTTCTCTGGTTGTCGAAGTCTTTCCACCGATTTTCTCTATTGCTGATACCAACGAACTGTTAGCTAATTTCCGGTTAGCATGTATTGGGGCGCTCATAGGTACTAATGGTGGTGTTCTTCCCAGAATTGGCCCAGTACTGTACAAGGGATTGTAGTCATTTTGGTCATATTGCTCATATGAAGGTAGGGTCATTGAAGAACTTCTTGTTGGAAATTTTATAGGATGTGTTCTTCGATTTTGCGTTCTATGCTCTGAATCTTCAGGAGGTTCAATTGGAAGCATGGGTATTCCATCATTGTAATCACCCGCTCCTTGTCTGAAACTATACCAACAGAAAAAAAGTAAATAAAGACATAAATAGTAAATCACTAATCTTAGGAAGGCAACCTCAAAATATGCGCCGCTGCAATTTGCACATACAGGCGAATGAAAAAACATAAGAACAACGGTTGTGTGGAAAATCCTAACAAAATATGCCCTTGCAATATGAAGAATTTCACATAAGAGGCAACACTACAGAGAGAAGTAAATACTGATTTAACAACTATTCACTCCAGTTTAAGTAAATAAACATCAACTATACATCTTGCCTCAGTGAATCTAGTAAGTTGTAAAACAAATTCTAACTTGACACCCTTCTTGAATACAAGGTAATATCATCTGCTTCTATCTTGAGAAAACAACACCTTAATTTCTGATTTTGTATGCAGAAATAGATAGAAATTCCAGCTGTCATAGGCAAAAAATCCATAACATGTGTCAATCATAAATGCAAAAAAACAAAAAAAAGACAGAGAGAAGATACCCCAGTTCATAAAAAATGTCTTCCTCCATAATTTCATATTCATGGAACTTCTCTTCACCAGTTAACTGTGCAAGATCTTAAAGGAAAAGAAAGCCACCCAGATATAAAATCATTTCTACTTTCCAAAATTCATAGCAAAATAATAATAATAATAATAAATATAAAGCACATAAAAAACAGAGCTGGCCATCAAAACTCCCCGCCGACACAAACCCACAAACAAACTGCCAACCAAGGGTCCTTTCATGATATATGAAAGCAATTGAACAAAGAACAGGCGCAGACCTCATCGTCCCGAGCAGGAGAAGCCCGACAGCCGCTTAAGAGAAACAGCTGATCTCCTCTGTTTTGTGTTTAACATATACCAGTGAAAGAGATGGCCAAGCTCTCATGGAGATGGCCAGTTCGACATCCCCTCGCCGGTTTCTTCTCCTTTCCGGGAAGAACAGGAAAGATGGCGGGGAGTAGACGCAGTGAAGCCCAAAAGTCTTTGCGAACTCACTTCTCTCCTCCAGAACGCCACTCGTCCATTTCTATCGAGCAAGAAAACGTAGGTTCGCTAACGCTCTAGTTTTTTTTTTCAACATTAAAAAAATGGAAGAAATTGATTTTGAATTTTCAACTCAACTAATAGATTTTTAATTTTTTCTAATTATAATAATTTCTTAGATAAAATTTTGAGATGTGATTTGAAGTAAATTTTATCAAATGGTCGTAAATATGCATGTTTTACAAATATAGCTTTAATAGTTAGGGGTGTAAACAAGTCGAGCTCAGCCGAGTAATAATACGCTTGAGTTTAGCTCAATATAAAACGAGCCGAGCTGAATTTTAATGTAAATGAGCCGAACTTTAATATAAACGAGTCAAGCCAAGTTTATCTAAAATTTACAGTGTTTGGGCTTGGTTAGAGCCGAGTTCGAGCCTAATTTTAGCCGAGCTCGAGCCTAGCGAATATTTCTGTGCTCACTTATATAAGATCAATTTTTTTTAAACACTATATAAGTTCAATATAACCTTAATAATATTTACGAACCGAGCCGAACCGAACATTTTTTCGAGTTTGAACATATCGAATTCGAGCCGAGCTGAGCCGAACCGAACATTCCTTTGCTCAAGCCCTGTTCGTTGTTCAACGAGCTTATCTATTTCGAGTCGAGTATTTTTTCGACCATAAAATTAATGAGCACGAGCACAAGCTGAGCCGAACCGAACGTAAAATGCTCGCAAACAGGCTTGACTCGTTTACACCCCTACTAATAGTTAGTTATAGGGGCGTGAGTTTTGCCATAAAAAATTTAAGGGTTTAATTATAAAAACTCTTCTTAATTTACTTATTTGAGTACCCAATTCTTCGTTTCTCAGTTGACATTAAAAAGAAAAAAAATCATCCTATACATATATTCTCTGCGGTGAGAAAAATGGTTTGGTGTTAATTATGATTCAAAAAAATTAATTTACGTAATTATATAAAGATATATGTGGCGAAAATGGGTATTGAATATATCTAAACCAATTTTTTTAACAAAAAAAGTCGACGTCTCTTTAACAATGTTTTGGCATTTTCTCTCTCTTTTTTTTTTTTGGAATCACTTGTGCTTTCTTATAAGTATTGATGGGAAATTTTTCCAATGAGGCAAAAAAACATATTTGAAGCCGATAAAAATGCATTTAATGCTTTCTATTCTATAACATAAACTTCATGTTTCAATTCAACTAAACAAACGAAACGTAACACTTACTTTATGAAGAGTGAAGACTATTACAGCTTAACATTGAATGTGACGATTACTCTTTCAATCCACTTTGATGGATGGAGTCCATGATATTTCAGCTTAATAAACAAATTCAACTCCTAATATTTTTTACACCATTAAAAAAAATAGAATTAAGTTGATGCCACTTTGAACTTTTCTTGGATCATCACATGAGATGGTCATTATCAATATTGACTTCCTTAGACGTGTGGAAAACGCTCCATTCTACATGCATCATTCATGACCAGGAAACGTCCTTGACGACAAGCTTGACAATGTCTTCCAATGTAGTTGATAAATTTTTAATCATCCATTCATATAGTAGCAATGTTTGCACACTTTTTTACAACATTTGAAGGTGAAAGTACTCGTTTCAAATATAAGCAAAAGTATTTGAATATTAAGGGTCGCTTTGAAAACGAAAAACAAAAAGTTATAGGATTAACTGGACTAATTAATTAATCGGAGGATCTTATATAAGGCGATTTGCAAAGAGCCTAATGACTCATCATCTTTTTTCTCAATGGGCTCATTAAGAATCTTATTGTTGGGGTGTACACAGTACCCAGTTGCACCTTGTCATTATTTTTTTTAATGAATAATTTGAAAAGTAATCTGCTAGAAGAGCTGCCGGTTAATGTTGGCGATAACATCCCATAAAGAGTGAGATAAATATAGATTAAATATCCAGTTAGCAAAACTATCCGCAGATATATTTAACGAGTAAGGGATTTGATGAAAGCTGATTAGGTCTTAAAACAATATTATATGTAAAACCTTACAACATATTCTCACTCAAATAAGGCTCGCCAATATGCGAGCATAGGAGGCTGGTTGAGCCCTGCTAGGCTTCAAAATATGAGGAACAAAACAAATCGAGATCAAAGTTCAAAGCTAGGAATAGTAAATTAATTAAAAGTCATGACTCAAAAAATTAGCCTAAGTAGGAGTCATTATTTGAATTTTCCCGGGAAACGCTTCCAGCCCTCAACAAATGGTCTTTCGCGCCTCCACAAACTTCTTCCAGGCATCCACCACCTCCTTCTCCGTCTTCATGCCATTGCTCACCGGCACCACCTTCGCCCCGCGCGCGGCAGCGGCTTTCTTCATCAGGAGCTTCGAGGGGAGCGTGTCGAGCTCGTGGAGCACCTTCTGGATGTCCAGCACCAGCCGCTCAGCCAGAGTGCGGCTGAAATCTTCTCGGATTACGACGCGAAGGACGATGACATGCTGGGCGTCCGGCGGCATGGCGTAGGCCGGGACGATCCACCCGAATCGCCGGAGGTACTCAGACACCTCGAACTCGTCGTGGAGGGAGTTGTTCTTGAGAGAGAAGGCCACCAGCGGCACCCCTTCGTCCTTGGATACAATGTTGAACCTCCCTGTCTTCTCCAGCCCTTTCTTGAGCACATGTGCGTTCTCCCTACAGTTCTCCATTATGTTTTGGTATCCCTGCAGGTTAATTTCCCACACAATTGATTTAGCTCTGTGATTCAATCAGCAGAGACTTTGTTATTTGTAATCACATCGATCTTTCTTTTATGCCTTTTAACACCTTATAAGCAGAAACGAAGTGGGTCATATAGAAATAGCATAGTTGATGTATCCATTGATCTATACCTCGAATCCCAGTCGAATCATTTGATAATATTGCGCAATAACCTGGCTAGACCCTGAAAAGAAAAATCAAGATTGACTATGATTAGTAATAAACTACAAGTTGTTGGTTGGCGTTAGAAAGAAAGGGCATCCGGTCATCCAAAATTTTATCAAACACTAGGTATAGGTATCAGGTGGAAGAAAGAAAAAGAAGAAGAGGACATGGATGGTACCTTTGGAGAAGTTGAGGGTGAAGGTGGGCTGGTCGGCGCCGAGGTAGTTAATGTGAAAGATGAGCTCCTCCGGCAAGTCCTCCTTGCTCCTCCAGACGACCCACCCAATGCCGGCGTAGACGAGGCCGTACTTGTGGCCGCTGACATTGATGCTCTTCACCAGCGGCAGCCGGAAGTCCCATTCCAGCTCCGGGTACAGGAATGGAGCAATGAACCCACCACTCGCCGCATCAACATGGATTGGTGTATCCCATCTGCAAATGTACACAAATCAGTTGTTTGCTTTCGCATTTAATTCAATGATATAAAACTGACAAAGAATGATACAAATGGATGATCAAAGATTCAAATTACCCAGTTTTCTTGTTCTTGATGGCAAGGAGGTCATTCAGAAGCTTGACATCTTCAAATTCGCCATTGAGAGTAGAGCCCAAGATAGCAGCAACGCAGATGGTGTTCTCATCCACCAATTCAACCGCCTTCTCCGGGTCCATCACATAGTAACCATCCCTTAGCTTCACCTCCTTCAACTCAACCTCGAAGTACCTAGCAAATTTCTCCCAGCAAACCTGAACCCAAATTCCACATCTTGTTACAAATTAGATTGGTTACAAGTAAAACAAGTATTCAAGTTGGTTGATTGGGGGAGTTAGGATTGAGTACTTGGACATTGGCACCAGTGACAATGTTGGGCTTGTCATAAGGCTTCCCCTCTGCCTTCCTCTTGTTCTGCCATTTTCGTTTGAAGGCCAAGCCGGCCAACATGATG
>JAVDBV010001826.1:0-12183 GCA_032619315.1 Piper longum
ATCGGCCGAGTCCGATCCGACTCGGCCGATTTATGCAACTATGCGTCAAGCATGAATAAATGAAGCTCAAACGGGGCCATTGTTTTTGTGTGGGCAGGGGAAAGTTCCCTTCATGTTCTCACTTCTCATCCCTGATCCATGCCTTGCTTGCAACTGGCTAACCTGTTTTCTCTTCTGAACAAGCAAATTTGTTAGTTCTGTAGTAGGAACCCTATCAAACGTGAAATTGGGTTGAAATTTTCGTCATAATGATGCGGAGGCTCTTGTAATTCAAGCTTTTATTTAGACAAGATGACTCTGATCCCCTGCTTTTATTCCTCGCATGTTTTTCATGGTTACCACGCAGTTCTATTTCTTCAACGACCAAACTGATAGGAATTGCGGTCGAAAGAAAAAAAGACCAACTCTTAGGACATTTTGGACGTGAATATTAAGATTCTATATCATCGTATGCAAGGCGCACCGCATTAGGAAATTTGTGTAAACTTCATAGATTCTCAACACAAACCGTTCGACTTTTTGGAAAGGATTTCATGTGAAAAGAGAAGCTAATTATTTGGTTTAGCGAATGGTGAACTTTTAGAATTTCTTTGGGACAGATGAAGCAACATTTAGTGGATTTCAATTCGACAAATAAAAGGGGATAAGAAAAAGACAGCCACAGCCGCACCAATATAATTATGAATTAGCCATGAAGGAAACTAGACTAAAAACTTCCTACCCGTGTACTCTTAATTAGGAACAACAAAAGCCACAAAATATTTTCCTATATTAAACAGAAAAAAGAATGGAAAGCCTATAATCTAAATGATACCCAACAACAATACATCCAAATTGCTTATGGACGATATACTAATCACTTCTTTGCTTTCAACCCTATATACCAACAACAAGAACTAATTACTGTTGAACAAACAGCATGTAACTGAGATTCAACGTTTTCCCTCTAGGTCAAAGGCCCAAGTGTATAATAGGAACCATTTTATGAACACAGCATCTTATTTCGCAACACAGCAAGTAAAGATGACATCTACACTTATCAGGCAATTCAAGAATCAATTACAGTGACCCAACGTTCACACTTGTGACTCAGATATACCGATTCACATGCCGTGAACTCAAGTTCTTCAGCTAAGAAGTCCACGTTATCAAACTCATAACCTGGCCTGCCATGAAAACAAGGTACCAAGATTAGCCAATAACAGACAGGTCTTTCGCTAAGCACACTCTATAACCACTTGGCAGTCTAAACAATTAGGGAAGCACTACACTACCTGAATAATTAACTATTTACTGAGAACACCCATAAGATCACTCGGGGAATATCGAACTCCTGGTAGGCCACCTTTACCACTCTCTGCAATATCCATATTTAACTCTTGTTTCACCATATTGCAGTGCACAAGACCATCCACACAGTTCTTACTGTTTGCCATGTCCGTCACAAGGGATTCCATTTCATCCACAGCATAACGGCTGGGAATGCTAGTTTGTTTACCAACAAATCCAAGATTTCTCCCCAGTATGTGATCAGAAAAGCATTCCTTCATCGTATCATGATAATTAGAAACCTCAGACAAGTTAGGCGCAAATACTGGCAATCTGTTGCAAGAAGTTGCAGTGGTGGACGAGTTTGGCACCTGCCAACCCATTTGCTTCTCACATGAAACTGTGCCAGATGAAAGAGCAGGGGAATTTGAGGTAGGAAGAGAGGAGTACCCTGTGAGCACTCCCAAATTTCTTTCTGAAACATTTCCGGTTACAGTTGACATACCGTTTGTTTGAGTTAGGGCATCATAGTCTACCAGGGAATTTATATTATATGATGCCTGATCGATAAGTCCACCACTATTACCCGATTGAAAAGTGTTTTGCACTTGAGAAGGAACAACTAGGCAAGATGGCTGCACATTTATGATATGGCTGGACTCTGGCTGAGCAGATTGCTGTTGCTGCCGATGCAACATTTGCACTAGCATTTTGCTATCAGAAGGAATCGCAGCTCCTAAATTACCAGAGGCCCCCAATGAACCAAGATGACTGGGTAGCCATGACGGAAATCCTGAAGACATGTCATCAAATGGTTGTGAATACTTTTTGTTCACGACTGTTTGGCATTTCATCAAAGGCTGACCAAAGGCTACGGGGCCAGATTCTGAAGAAAGGCATTTAGAACCTTGTACAGATGACGACAGTATGAGGGCTGAATCCATTCCAGGTACTACCAGACTGCCTTTTGGCCTGCCAAATTCAGACTGCAGTGCAGACAGCGTTTGAGGAGGAATTTGCCCAGAGGCAGCCAATGCTTGGAAATCCAATCTTCCTATGGGGCTCAATTTTTGGCTTGAATCGACAGACCCACAAAATGTGCTGGGCATGCCTCCCTGATGTTGTGCTACACTTATTCTCTTCAGATAGAGTCTAAACTTCTGCACGGTGAAAGCTTATACTAAAGTTACTATATTCAAAAAAAAATATTCACTACTGCAACAAACCAAAAACCCTCTTTTTTTGGATAATAATGTGAGGAACAAACAGGGTAAGCATGTCATCCAAATATTAAGTAAATATATGTATAATATTAACTAAAAAGATTCTAATGATACTGTTAGAGAAAAATGGTCTAGTAAATAAGAACCTGCAAATGGCTGGCAACATTCTCCCTTGTTAGACCTGGAACATTCATCAACTCCAGAATTCGTTTGGGGACAGCCTCTGTACACAAATAAAAGAATAAAAATAATAAACATCAAGCACTGATTTTCAAATCATTGACTGTAAGACAATGAGCAATATAAAAGAAAATTGAATGGTTTCCTACTGTCAATTCCTAGCTGGTTAACAGCATTCACAAATTGTTGGTGCAACTCAACAGACCAAACTACACGTGGTTTCTTTGAGGCAGAGGGATCATCATTCTCCATGTCTCCATCCTCTTCATCATCTTTTGAATCCTTCCTCTTCCTCATGGACTTCCAATTACTTCCATCTGTTCCTTCACTAACAGTGGAACAATATTCAGTCTCATCACCAGCCTTTTTGTTGTTCCTGTCAGAATCTTCAGCACTGCCCGAATTATCATTTTCTTTGCTCTCATTCCATTTTTTTCTAACCACATGCTGCCATATATTTTGAAGTTCTTCGATACGCACAGGCTTTATCAAATAATCGCATGCACCATGCTTGATCCCCTTCATCACAGCACTCGTCCGCCCATCCCCTGACATCACTGCACAACAGGAGATACATGAAAACCACAATTAGAAAAAAAAATATACCCCAATGCTTGGCATTATTGTAAACTTGGCATTATGTGCACCTTTGTTCCACCACTCTGCTCAAGCTAAATGTAAATCATTTTCAATTTCTCAAAAGGCTTAGCTTTTTTTTGACACATGCATAAATAAGAATATAGGATAAGTGTCAATTCGAAACAACTTACTAATTACTGGAAGATCCATTTCAAGGCCAACAAGTTCAAGGAGCTTAAATCCATCCATATCCGGCATATGAACGTCACTAATCACCACATCAAAACTACCTTTCCTTTCACGAAGAAGAGACAAGGCTTCAGCGGCTCGGAAACACATTGTGACTGCAAAAAAGTAGCGATTTTCAATTTTCCCGTGAAATAAGGATAATAACTAATTACCTAAAATCTGAAGCTATTTAGTATGAACCTTCTAATCTCCGTCAAAAAGGAGATATATCCACCATGAATGGCACATTCCCACTGACTGAAAATCAAGAGCCATTATGTGTTGAAATAAACACTAGCTATCGCCCGAAGTTGAAAAAGCACATCAACCAACATGTCCCTTAGATTTGTAATATAATAAAACAGAAATTTCGTCCGATTTCAGATATAATTTCTGGCAACTTTTTACCAGACCGACGGAGTAAGCAACAAGTAAACATCGCTCATTTTACAAAAAAACTAAAAAAAAATACAAGCAGCAATGTTTCAGATTTCTAGAAAAACACTTTATTCAATAAACACGAACATTATTACCTTCAATACAGCATATAATACTAAGAAGCAACAAGCTTATATAAGACGATCAATAAATCAGCAAGAAATAAACACTCGTCACTAAAATATCTACACACTCGAATTATTCTAAAAAAAATCTAAATATTTACCTTCATATAAGCACTTTCTGAGCATCTTCTCCAATATCCTCAAGCAGGTCCTGTCATCATCCACCACAAGAACTCTAAGTCCGGCCGGGAACTGATCCGGCGCCACTCTAGCTCCACCTCCCCCGTCAGCACCAAACCCGCCATCACCCCCCGTCAAACTCAAACAATTATGAACAGCCGCCATCACCACCGTTCTCCACCCCCAACGACCCACTTCACCACCGCTCAAACCCAAGCCACCCACGGGATCCCCATCCCACCACCAAAGCCACCCCAAAGCCACAACCTTTCCCACACTATCCCCACAAACTCACCACACACAGCGACGCAACCACAACCACACTTCGAAAAATCGAAGCTTTGACCAACAAAAAGCGCCGGAAAGCTTCAAAACCACCCTCGCCGATTGATGCCAGCTCAATCACTGAAAACAGCACAGAATCCGACCGGACGAAAGCCAGAACGACCAAGAACAAGAGATTCAACGATTAAAACGAACAATCAGTGGACATAACTCGACTCTTCGGGTGAAAAGGGAAGAACTTTGGGCGGAAATGGAAGGGAGGGAAGGGGGGTGGAAGCCATTAAAGAAAAAGCAAGGGAGCTTCCAAACACTGTTCTCCGGCTCCCTGTCCGCCATTTTTTTTATCCTTTTTTTTATAAATTTTTTTTTTATTTAATGCTTTGATTTTAAAATTAATTTTGCATTTTTTTTAAAAAAAATTGATGCAGGGAAATGAATATTCGTCTAATCTGGCCAATGATCAGTGGTTTGGTTTTGGTGTTAATTAACGCAAAATTATGAGGGTCTAGTACTTTGATCAGATTCCAGGTGGGGCCCACATTGGGCGCCGTCTGCTCTCGCCAATCAAAGATCTAAAGATTGAGTTTATCATAAAAAAGGTTTTAGAGTCATGAATTTACAAAGTTGGGGTCAGTAATGGCTAATTCTCATCTACTCGAAAAAAAAGCGGCATTCTAAAAACCGCGTGACCAAAAGTAAGGCACTTAATCAAATACTTTTACTTTATAAATAAAATTTAAAATTCTGCTCTAATAAAAATAATTCAATCAACGAAGATGTAATAAAAATTAAAAAAATTATTATAATTTTTCTCATTATTCAACAATAATTTATTTTTTAAATTAAATATATATATATATGATATTAAATTATTATATTTTAACTCATTATTTACTTAATATTTATTTATTAAATTGAATTCTATCTCTAATATAAGTCATGCATAACATAACATCATTGTCTATTTATAATATATATATATATATAATTGTTTCATTACCTATTAAGATTTCAATCCAATAATCATAAGACATGGTATAATTTTATTTTAGACGTAATATATAATATATAAAATGAATTAAAAATAGACAATATCTGAGAAGAAAGAAAGATAAACACTAAAAATTAAATCTTGGGGAAGATGGGAAACCATGGGAAAAGAAATCATGCAGTTTTAATTAATTTGAAATATTACACTGCTTTTTTATATATACAATAATTTGTGTAGTAACTTAATACACAAGCTATTATAACAATTTATTTCTGAAAATTTGTATTGTTCTTATCTCTCTTACACTGAGTCGAATCGAGTTTTTGTTGATTCTATTATTCTATGCGGCAAAAATAAAAATTTAAGTTGGAGGAGTTATTTTTATCTTTTATGGTAGAAGTTCGAACTTAGAACTGGCTCAAATCATAAGTATGATGGGATTATGATTTATTTACATAGATAAATTCATGCAGGCTTTAAAGGTTTGGTGCTGCTACATATATACTAGTGTAAGAAATTAGTATACATTACCCTTCTTTAGCTAGTAATTGTCTCCTATTCACATTTTATTATATTTATTAAAGGGTTTTTGACATTCATTTAGTAATTGTCTTCTATTCCCATTTTATATATTTATTAAAGGATTTTGACATTCGTTCAATGCAGGGTGATTAATCAAGTGAGCCACTTTGTGAGTATTTGGCGTTCAGCTCAATTCGATTTGACTCGAAACTCGATATTTAAATACTCGAATTCGAACTTGATTCAAACTCGAATCCTATAAGCCGAACTTAAGCAACGTCGTATTTGATTCGACTCGACCCGACTCGTAGTTCGATTCGAACACGACTCGATAAAATAATATAATAATATAATTTATATTATATATATATATATACACACACTAATAAGTTTAATTGTAACTTGTTATATTTATTTATCTACTTAAGTTTATTCGAACTCGAACCCGTAAAAAATATTGAGTCAAGCTCGAACATATATGTTCAAAACTCGTTTGATTTTCGAGTTGAGTTCGAACGAACTTCGAATTATTCGAGCCGAGCTTGAACACAAGTTGAATTTAGCTGCTCGTTCGTTTAACACCCCAATTTAATGATAGTCACCTATTTGCATTTTATATATTTATGTTCAAAAAACATCAATTGGATTTTGTACGTTCATTGTCGATGTTTAGCTCGATCATTTGGTTTATCTTGTAGAAATTGGAGGGAATTTATTTGTTGTGTATGAAAAGTAAATAATTTTATATTATTATTTTTATTTATTTTTAGCCTAGACTAAATCAATTTAATCATCAACTAGCAGATAATTAATTCCACATATGATCAAGCATCTTCCTTGGATGTCACATTACAATATATCGGCATGGTAAGTTGTTTGGCTTCCCACACTTGATCAGTTAAATTACGTCAGAATTTTAATGGGGCTAGGAGAGACCTCAATTATGCAAAGACATATAATAGTTGATTGAGTTTGGTTACAACAACCAGATTTTCTTATATCTGAGCTGCCATTACAACATTTTAGCAATACATTAATTGGACCCAAAACGTTTAATCACTTGTGCAATCCAACTACGGTTCTACCTCTTGCATGATTGGACTGATAACACTATACAAATCCAACTCCATTTGCTTGACAACTGGAGCTCACTGTCTTTTTAAATGGAGACACTAAGCGAGCATCACTGTGGTTATAAAATAAAATAAAATAAAAACAGACTTTAATCTGAAAAAAGGAGTGACAAACTTTTTGCTCTTCCATATTTCATCTCTTTTGGAGAAGTGTATGCTTCGCCATGGCTGAGATGGAGGGCAGTTTTCCTTTTTTACGAGTTTGATTTTGAGTTGGTAGATAAAGAAAAAATGGATGGTTTTTCATACTACAAAATGCTTGCATGGCTTGTGTTTTTATCCCACATATTTTACGAGAAGTCGTAAAAGCGACGTAGACTACACGAGCACTAATTGGTAAAGAAGTTATGGCTGGAATTCATGTCAATTCGTATAACAATCATGAAGGGAAGGACATGAAGATGAGAGTGGTAGCTTTCTGCTGGGCTTTAATGGCTTCCCAGGTTAAACCTTTCCATGTATACTCGAGGGTGGTTGCATTGAAACGGTCCCTTTAATAAATTGTCAATGGACTTATCACTGTGCTGGCTTGAAGAATACTTATTGAGGGAGTCAGGGCGAGGTTCCAAAGCTCAACCACCGACCAAATGGAGTAGCAGGGCATTGTTCTCTTATTATCAGCATAATAACAATAATCATAACATGGATTCTTCAAATGCTTTATGACAAGAAGGTGCACAGAACTCGTGTTAAAGACCACTGTCTTGGTCTTAATAAAAACAGGATAAAGAAGCAATCCCAGCATTTTTATGAGTAAAATTAGAATTCCGGGCTGATTGGTTTGCTGATGGGAAACGAATCTAGGTTGAGAAGTCATTGTGGATGGTAATGGTAGTTTGTTTTAGGATTGCCTAAGGCTAGAAAAAAGTTGGAAACTTAAATAAACTCAAGTGCTGAAAGTAGTTGCTGTCGTTTCTCACCTTTTAACTACTTGCCAATGGGAAAGCTGACCACAAGTTGAGCATTCAAGTGATAGTTCTCAGTCGATGATGTCTTTGTCACGCATCCAGTTGGCTTTACCTCTTCTTGTCTGAAAATTGAATCGTAACATTTATGATTATCAATGTGGGTAGATTTCGATCGCCATGATCATGTAATAGTAGTACTTTCTATTAACAAAGGGACCGGTTCAGAAACCTAAAAGAAAACAACTTTGAATTGATTGCATCCCTTGTTTCAAGGATATCAAACTTCAAGTACATCATGCCTCCTAGTAAGCAAGCTTTTCACTGCTCACTCGCAAAATACAATAGCAGCAAGCATGAATGAACATAACAGACAAGAAAGCGTGTACGCGGCACGGACGGATAAGAAGGGTGGGGTGAAAGGTTAGCAAATGAACGCAGATCTTACCTGCCATTGATATTTGTTGATTTAACAGACTGATGCAGGCCAACTTATTTGGCTTTCCCCAAACGACCATTACCGGCAAGACAGGCAGGCCGTCATTCATAAAAGCTTGAACTCAATGACAAGCGAAAAAAAGAGAAGAATCGAGCTCCAGGATAAGATTCTGATTTCTGGCTTATCCCTTTCAAGGGCTCACTTATATCATCCCAATTTTTGTGTCTATCCACTTTCTAGCATCCATGACTGCTGCAATTGACAGATGGAACTTTTTCAAGGAGATATCACAGATATTGTTCAAAGGATGTTTCCAGAACTGCTGTTAATTTTTCATTTTACAAATGTAAAACGCCACAAAGCTATTTCCACCTCAAAAGCCAAAATATAAAACCCCCAGTTTGTAGTTTCATAGCTACACTTACAATCATCAATCAAAACGATAAAAAATAAAAAAGAAAACCACCATTTGGATAAATAAATACACAGAATGTTGGCGACCTGATGGATTTATTACTAAGGTCTACCTTCCAGGTAACAGTTGAGAACTATTTACAGGACACTTTGAACTACTGCCAAGACGCTTAGCCCTAATTTCCTGTTCTTTCTCTAGACGCATAGCAGCCACCTCCTTTTCCATGGCTGATACTTCTCTTCTCATTTTCTTGGCCTCAACTTCCATAGCTTTGGTCAAGGTTTCCACCTTCTTTGACAGCATCTATACAAGTAGGCAACGTCATCTTAATAACTCAATTTAATAAAACAAAAACAGCAAGAATGGACAAATCAAATTAATCTGCAAGGCAGTTGGACCACTACCTCGATGCCATCGTCTTTATCTTTGAGACTCTGGTCCTTCTCATGCCCTGCCTTTCTTAAAGCTATTACCTCTTTCTGCAGCATATCATATAACAACCCTGACACAGAGTCTTCTGATTCAGCATCGCTGGGTTTTTCATCCGAGCTCTCTTTCCATGCAGTCTGTCCATCGACCTCTCTGTCTTCATCAGGTGATTTGTTTAGCATGTTTGAGCACATTCCATTTGATAGGAGTTTAGCCCTCTCCAGTGATCTAGTGCCACCATCAAATGACTTTGATGTCCCTTTCGCATGTCTCAAAATTGCCCTTGTCCCACCTGTTAGAGAAGATGAGGATCTTACAAGTGAAGCTGGAGACCTCTTAGGGAGGGAACCATTCAACGTCAACTTGGAGATGTTCTCGGCACCACCAAGGGATTGTCTACGCGAGGGACCATTGCTACTAATGCTTGATGACCCTCTCAAAGTATCCTCTAACACTTTGAGCCGCAGATGATACTTTTCCTGAATAATTAATATGAAAGTTCAAAGTTGGACTAGCATATCTACAAATAGTAACAAATTAGTCATACCTTCAACTGAGCTTCTGATTTAGCTGTGCGATCAGCTACAGCAAGCTTGTCACGGAGTTGCTGCATTTCCCCCTGAACAAATTAATTTGTAAAAACAGATCAATATATCACTAGATTGTTTCAAATGATAAAGAGAAAAGGCACTAATCAAAAGATGGAAACTTAAAACTTAAACTATAACAAAGAAAAAGGAAAAATGGAAGCATTGTAAAGACCTGCATGAATCTGCGTTCCTCCAACCATTGTTTTACTGGCATAACCTTGTCATTACCGTCTTTCCATTCATTTGCAACAACTGTGGCGACCCTATTTGCAGTGACCTTTGCACGAGCCAGTTCTCTGTCAAGGGTTTTCCTCTCCTCCTATACAATGTGAGAAAGGTAAGTCAAGATGGCATTTACAGATTACTGGTAACAAACAGGAGAGATGGCAAGCATTACATTCATCTCTTGCACTTTCCTTTGATAGTCTCTTACAGCATTTGCAGCTGCTCCACCAGCAAGAACAGCCTCTTCAAGCGCCCTTACAGTTTGAGTGAGCTTCTCTACTTCTATGACCTTTTGACGATGTAGCTTGTCCAAGATCTTGTTCTCCTCCTGGTGTACAAGTAGTTTATATGATAATATGCTACATGTATGTTATCAGCCCGTGCATGTCCCCGTAATTTTGTTCCAGTACCTTGTTTCAAATATTTATCTTGTCTTTCTTGAACATAATTTTTTAAATATATCTACTCCATAAAATTTAATGCATCTCAAACTCTGACAAGGTATGCACACTTCGCTTTAAAATGATCAAGAAAAAGATACAAAAATTAATAGCTCACGGTCACAGATATTAAAAGTTTCGTTCAAAACTTAAAATTGAACTTACTCAAACCATGTTTACTGGAGGCACATACAAGATTTACTGATCATTCCAAATCACTCTATACCTGACAAATCTCAATCTGTTTCATCAACTCTTGATTTTTATTCTGTAGGTCTTCAACCATTGAGGCTTTCGCCAGTGCAATTTGAACTGTTCTTTCCGCTTCAATTAAAGCTGCTTCTTTCGATTTGGTGACACGATCCAGTGCTTTATTGTCATCTTGTAGCTTTGCAACCTAAAGAAGAAAAGTACGCCTTAGCACTGGAGAAAAATTATAATATTATGTATCAAAGTGTTGATAATGCAATCAATAATTGCTAAAAGTGTGACCACAGGCATGAAAGTTAAAGAACCGTTTGACCTCTTGCTTTGCCAATTTAAGTTCGGCCTCCAAAGGTGCAAGAATAGCTTCAATTGGTGGCATGTCATCATCCTTCTGAGCAGCATGTACTCTTCTTAGAGTGGCTTCTGCTGCAAATTGAGCAGCCATTGATGCTTTTTTCTCCTCATTGATTTTTTTTACTTCAAGGTTCTGGTCAGTCAAATTAGGCAAGTAAATTAGTTGAGATAGATAAAGTCAATGGATTCCAAGTAATAAGAGAGTAATATGAAAATTACTTTATTCTCAAGAAGAGACTCAGTCAATTTGAGCTTCTCCTCAGCTTTTGACAACTCGTCCGTTAGCTGATATAAAACAAAGACCAAAGAAGTGAAGCGCTATTATGAGTGTTCTTGCATGTTTTTGAAATTAGTCCAGGTAACCAATTGCCAAAGCTAGAATCAAAATTAAAACACACACACACACACACGTTAGTTCTGCATCTATTGAAACCATCAAATATCCACAAATAATAATATTCCTGTTGTCAAACACAATATTACTCCAAACGAGAAACTAAAAGGTAGAACATGCTGCATCAAACAAACATAAAACACCGCTTTTTTCTAGTTCAACTAATCACAACTATACAAACACATGAAAAAGAGACATACAGAAACTAACTCGAAGATTTTCGGATAAATTTTTTTTATCAAAAAAAAACCTCTTCCACAGCTTTCTCCCTTAAGCGCTCGGACAGTCTCAGCGCTTTGATCTCTGCCTGTGCCTCCCCTAGCTCCCGATCTTTGTCTGCAAATCAGAATTGGATATGTTAATGCCAGTAACTCAGTCAAAATCAAACACCCCTTTGATCTACGTTGATCCTTCCAGAAGAAACATTTTCACCAGAAATATATAAATATTGCCGAGTAACGAAGCAAGCGGTTTGATCTAAAACCACCACAAGCATTTAAAGCTATAGACAAGAGACAAAAGTATAAATATAGCTAAATCATAGAAAACAAAGTCTATAATACCGACATTCCATCTAAAAACTTATAATAGTACTCCAAAGACAACTCCTTCCGAAACAAACGATGATAAAGCAAGCTGCATTTCTCAAAATCAACAAATTATAGGGGGCGCGGGGGGGGGGGGGGGGGGGG
>JAVDBV010001826.1:12203-23984 GCA_032619315.1 Piper longum
CCCCCCCCCCCCCCCCCCCCCCCCCCCCCCCCCCCCCCCCCCCCCCCCCCCCCCCCCCCCCCCCCCCCCCCCCCCCCCCCCCCCCCCCCCCCCCCCCAACTGGCTAAACAATCAAAACTTTCTCATAACTGCAAATTGTACCATCCTCGACCAAAATCACAGCACTATACAATCTGCATTTCCACCAAATTCTCCAACAAAGTAAGCAACTTTCGCATCCGCAATCTCAATCGAACACCCAAACAACTCCAACTCCGATTCCTCGCCACCGTTCTACCAGTAATTACCCAACCAGCTAGCAGTGGATCGAAGAGCAGCACGCACCTCGCACTTCGTTCTCGAGCCGGTTAAGCTCCACCTTCACCGGATCCGATCCGTGCAGCAGGTTGATGAACTCGTCAGCGTCCATGCTCGGCCGCCGCGGCCGCCCCGTTCGCCTCCCCCTGGCCCCCTCCTTGAACGATGCCGACGGCGTCAGCTGCGGCGCCGCCGACGCCGGCTCCCCGGCCTCCGACATCGCTCCGGAGACGGATCCGGATCACATCCGGGGAATGCGGGATTGTCGGAGGGGTTGGAGGTCGGATCGGAGAAGGTGGAGTTGGGGGGGGTTATTGTCGGAGCCGTCGTTTTCGGTGCTGTGTTGTATATTATACACACTATCACTCCCGGTGCCACTTTACTACCAGTCCACTAACGCCGTATAAACCCACGTCTAATCGTGTGTTATTAAGCTTAAATTATATTTAGTTATATTAGTTAGCGAGTAAAATACGTTAATTTAATTTTTTTTATTTGTCGAAATGGTTTTGTTCGAATTAATCTTTGGCTTATAGGTTATAATTTAGACTATGAAATTAGTCTCACTTACATACTTAACACTTATATGAAATGATAATTTATTTAAATGCCGTTAATCAAGTTTTGAGGATAGGGAGAAAAAAAAACTTTAAAAACAACTTTAATATTATCATCATCATCCATCTAATCCTAAACAACCATAAAAATGTTGAGCTTCAATATTAACGAAGAAAATAAATCTATTTTAAAATAACAATTATGTATCATTAAACTTGAGCTACATAATTGAAAACAAATTTAACATGAAAATAGTTATATTTGGCTCGATTACAACTATAGTTTGAGCTCTTAGGCAATATGAGTGCCTGAGAAATTCCAACCAAGACTATTTACTTATTCATTACAATAAAATCACCTATTTACTCGCTTAAGAAAAAAGATTGCCATTTGGCATTTATTGTAATGAAATCACCTATTTACTCATATACACAAAAAGATTACCCATCTGATAGTTATTGCAATAAAATCACCTATAATACATGGTTGTTATTGTTAGTAGATCTGATTCTATTTTCAAGTTATTATATGTGGATATATTGATATATAACTTATCCCAAAAAAAGATAAAAGAATTAGTATGGGTAAAAAAAAGAGATAATGGATTGATGACAAAAATTTAAAGTTATTATATGTGGATATATTGATATATAACTTATCCCAGAAAAAAAGATAAAAGAATTAGTATCGGTAATGTTAAGAGATAATGGATTGATGGCAAATTTTTGGTCCTCTTAGATAAGATGAATTGATGACATAAATCCTTGTCATCTCACCAAATACCACAGAATACGAGATAAAAGATATTTTTTATTGTAGTTTAAACTAGGATTAAGTCGACTTTATGCTTTTTAAGCCAGAGTTATTTATATTAAAATTTTAATTACCTAAAATATGTATATATTGCTCTTTTGATATTTACAATTTATAAATATAAAATTAATTACATCACTTAAAAATGTTGATTTAGCTATCTTAAAAGAAAATAATATATTTATGTTATTTCTTTTTTTCAAGGATCTCTTTGTAATTTCTTTGGATTATTATATGATATTTTAGAAGTTATTTTATTAGGGTTTTTATTGTTTACTTATAAATAAGGGGCAATTTTCTGTTGTTCGTAATTATTTTTTATGAAATATTAAAATTGGTTATGTCTCTTTCTCTAAGTTTTCCTTTCTACTTTTTCCTTTAATTTAATATTTTCTTTGAAATTTATTTATTTTTCTTCAAAATTCCCTTTATTTGGTGATTTGAGAGTGCGTCTATTTTTTAAATTACGAGTTATTCCCAATTTATGTAGTGCATATTGTATTAGGGGGTCAATTAATAAATCATTCATGCAGTTGACTTAAAAAAGTCATGGAATCGAGCTAATTCGGTGAATTTTTCGTCAAAAAATAATTTTAAAACTATAATTTTTATACAAGTTATAACATATAACATAATCCAAATCCTATCAAGTGGTTATGACACCAATGAAAATTGATTCTCATAATGCATGATTTGGAGAGATCATATTACCCCTCTCCAACCAATATAATAAATAGATATTTATCGCTTCTCTTAAAAATTAATTATATTAAGATTCAAAGAAATCTTGGAAGTTTATCTTAAAATGCTGTAGCTTTTGCTTTTACGTTGTTATATATCTATGCTAGGCTGATGTTCCAAAAGATTTCTAAAACTCACTTTCCAAAGACATATCACGAGTCCTTCTCAATTGATCCGAAGCTAACATTGTTGAAGATTTCAATTGTTTTAATTAATCACAGAAGATTTCTTCATCTTCAATCCATATCAAATCAAGGAAGTTAACCTAAATTGGTCTCCTTGCATGGGCACAACATACATGGGCTGTTCATTAACATAGACCATAAGAAGTTGTCATTATTCTGACAAAAATCGTAACATTTAGAACAGGCTAGCTAACACACCAACCCGGATCTTTCCTAATACCATTTTTTCAACATAAAAGCGTTAGCAGTTCAGGAAAAAAAAAATTAGAAACAAATTTTTATGTGTAAGTAATTAACCGGATTGCCAATGTAGTGCCCTTTATATATTTTTGAATTAGTGATAGAAAAAATGATTCTATTCAAATATATCTCTAACGGTTTATATTTGTGACTCTAGAATTGAGAACAGAAATAGAAGTATATAGGTAGTAGAACTTGAAAGAGTAAGAAACTTATTTACTGGGCGGGCACTGATGTGTGACCTCCCACCCTCCGGCCTCCACCAAGACTTGGAAGGGGCCACAGTGCACACGTATAAGAGATTAGTCCGTTCACTAAAAAATGGAGTGTGACAACTGCTTTCCACATGCAGATGCAATGCAAGTTTTAATTCTGACCATGCTCATATGTTCCACCTTTGTGGCTCAAGCCCTATCCAAGTAAAAAGTTGATTCAGGCTTAGTGAAGTTGACAAGAAGCCTCCATAATTGAGTTCCCTCTCACTAAAATGGTTCTTTCGGACGTTCATCGTATATAATTGTGATCGCCATGGCCTGCATGGTGGACTTGTGTCGTTGTGACGTGTGTACGTCTCAATCAATATGTTAGAGAATTGTTTAGAAAACATCAAAGATGTGGACGATGGAAGTCAAAACATGAAAATTTTGTAAGCGACGAAACAGTAGTGGCCTCCTAATTTTTTCTTCCTGGGCGCTTCAATGTTACAGAAACATATATCTACAGCGCATAAATACCATAGAGAAATTTTCTTGTTTTAATACTGCACTTTTACAGGTACCCATGTATGCATGTAGACTTTTTGGTAAGTGTTAGAGAGACTTGGAGCTAAGAAATGGTCCAAATCTTCTTCCAAGTCTCAAATCATGTCACACCATGCATGATGATCTCTAGAAAATGTACCGGCCCCTTGACACCAGGTGTGGCATGGTTTAGCCACAAATTATATTAAAGTAGAACCAGCTTGCATGCTGGAGGCCGAACATCTTGAGCAAGAACAATCAAAATGGGGTAAAGAGATCAGAGAACGAGACGTCAGGTCATACACGGTCTTGGGACAGTTAATGTTGATTGGCGACGATAATGATAAACATTAAATAGGCTACCAGAGTTCGATGGGGACATGAACTTGATGGTGTGATTACGAGTAAGGACCAGGAAGAAAAGTTTTGCCATTGATCTCTGGACTTGGCGACGGCAGTTGGATGTCTTGAATTAGTGCACAGTATGAGTGTGTGTGGACAATGTAAACAGGGCTTCGTTATCACTAAAAAGCTTACGATCATTGTGAAGATGGCGTTGGGATTACGATATGGTCGGCAACCTCTACCACATGTATATCAATCACGTAAAGAAGGCTGACAGAACTGGCCCAGAAAGAAGATTATGATCACCTCATCTTTGCCATCAGATGTGCAGAGCAATTATTGGTGTGATTAGGGAGTAACGAAGTGTGCTTGCATGCATGATCTCGTCAAAAAGTGCATTAGGATCACAGTCAAGGCGACCTTTTTCTTTAGACTGATAATTAATGATATATATTAATTAAGCAACCTTGTATGTGTTTTTTTATAACTGCTTTAATTTGATCAGATATTTGTTTGAATAATTTAAATAGAAATAATAAGGTCGCTCTCTTGTCACATCAGACGTACAAATTAACATGTTTTTGTAAATTCGGGTGCTTTCCATGCAGGCAAGCTGTCTTCCTTCCTTGATACCTAACCACTGTATAATTGTAGCCTTGATATGAATCATACCACTGTTGTTTAGTAGGACTCCAAAGTGCCTCTTTCCCCAGACGGCCACACCAATCCCATCCATACCAACCAAACAGCCTACAGACAACAATGGATGGGAAACGATATTCAACTATTAAACATTGGAGCTGATCAGTGGCACGAGTTGCAAACCGAGTTTAAAACGAGTCTAACCCAGTTCATGCATCGCCCTAGTGAACCAGGTTTTTTTAAGCTGCATTTGTTATTGTTAATGAAAATTTAGTCGGTCATCCAATCACGAACATTATAAACATCTCCAATGCTCGTCTTTTGACTAGCTCGAAGTCCTAAAAAAATATAAAAAAGTTAAAAATAAAGAAAACAAGATGGGCCCCAATATTGATTTACGAGAGTACGAGCTTTTATGAACATGACCCATCTCTCCACTGAGGGCCCCACTCTGGCCTTCCAAGCGCCGAAGGAATCTTACTTTGTCACCCAATTCGGTCCACTTACCAAATCCCCTCTAAACCCCCATTTAACAAGCTTCTCCAAAAAAAAAAAAAAAAAAAAAAATCCAAAACCGCGTTTTTTCCCAACATTTTGCTAACACCATAAATTTGTTTTTAAAACTTTGCAACAAAATCTCATGTCACAAAATTTCAAATAAAAGGGGCATCACTTTAAACATTTGAAGTACATGTATATATGTATATATATATATATATATATCAGATTATATTAGCCATAAACATGATTTTGAATTGATTTTACGAATAATTATTATATCATCTGATTTAAATATTACATATAAATTTATTAAGAGCAATCGAATTTTTTATGAAAAATTATTTTTTTTAATTAATAGACTGGGGAATTTTTTATATAATTACTAAAAAGGTAAAATTATTATGAATTTTTTTCAATACCCACCTTAAAAAAGAGGGTGGGTTTGGTTCATTTTTTTTTAAAAAAACTTAGACCGTCATGGACATTTGGCTGGGCGGCTATGCTCTGGCCGACGGCGGATAAACGTTGGTCGGCATCAGCAAGATCCGGAGCCAAGATTTTGAAGAAAAATGTTTTTTTAAGTTCAATCTTGTTTTGTTTATTGTATATTGGGTTGGTTTAATTTTTATTTATTATAAACAAAATGTAGTTTTGTTATTATTATAAGTTTTCTATTTGTTATTAATTATACCTGATTTTTCTATTGTTTGAAAATTAAAAACTTTTTCTTCTTTTTTTTATAAAAAGTCCAGCACAATATTTTGACTAGATAAAATTAAGCTTGGAGAAGTCGGCAGTTTAAAACAAATGAAGCAAACATGAGTTTGTGTCTGCTTGCTTGATGTGATATTCTGTATAGGGATTTTCTAAAGTTTCAAATGAAATATGACATCAAAAAATTGAAATGTATGTGGGACTTTGTAACTGCCTTGATAAAAATATAAAAATTTAGCACAGAATTAAATTAATTTATATGCATGATAAATTCATATATCTTGGTTCTTAATAATTTTAATTTACATAAATGCAAATTAAATTACTTCAAACATTGTTTAAACTATATAGAACTCAAAAACTTGCTAGGAATATCAGGAGACTCGACTAACAGTTAGAGATACATAAAACAGGTTTATGCAAAATATAACTCAGCTTCAATTAATCTAAAGGACACCACAATGAATGATAAACCTATAAATGGTTCATTTTTTTTTTCGGAAAAGCAAAAAAAAGATAAAATTTAGGACTATAAATCCTGTCACATCTCTCCCCACTTCCTTCTTCAAACCAAGCTCAAGTCACCACCGACCATGGCCGCCACCACCACCATGATCCTCCTCCTCCTCCACCTCCTCGTCTCCGACACCACCATCACCGCTCACAACCCCATTCTCCTCAAGTCAGTCCCCATGTCGCCCCGCCACCCTCTCCTCTCTCACACCGTCGCCGCCTCCGACTCCCAACCATACCGAGCCGCCTTCAAGTACACCCGAGCTCTGGTTCTCTCCCTCCCCATCGGCACCCCGCCGCAAGACCAGCCGATGGTGCTCGACACTGGTAGCCAGCTCTCATGGGTACAATGCGACCACGGCCGGCGGCTCCCCAACGTCCCCACCGCCAGCTCTACCTCCTCCAACACTTTCGATCCCTCCCTCTCCTCCTCTTTCTCCTCCATCCCATGCAACACCTCTCTTTGCCTGCCCCCCACGCCGGACTTCTCCGTCCCCACCTCTTGCGACGACCGCCGCCTCTGCCACTACTCTTACTTCTACGCCGACGGCTCACTCGCCGAGGGTAGCCTCGCCCTTGAAGCTCTCCCCCTACTCTCTTCCCGCCATGTTCTTCTCGGCTGCGCCACCTCCGCCGCCAGCGACACCAGAGGCGGCCCCTCTCCCGAAGGCATCCTCGGGATGAACCTCGGCCGCCTCTCCCTGGCTTCGCAGACCCAAATTTCACGTTTTTCGTACTGTGTCCCGCCCGGAGCCGGCGTCGGAGTGTTCTACGCCGGCGTCAATCCGGCCATGGCGGCCGCTGGCGGCCGAGTCCGGCATGCAAGGTTGATGAGGTTCGACAAGGACCCCGGGCGGGGGTCGCTTCCGTATCTCGACAAGTCGGCCTACACGGTGGGGCTCGACGGCGTCCGGCTGGGCAGGGCCCGACTCAACATTTCTGCAGCGGCTTTCCGGCCGGACGCCGGCGGCGCCGGGCAGACTATGGTGGACTCCGGCACCGAGTTCACGTACTTCACGGAGGAGCCGTACAGCGCAGTGAAGGAGGCGGTGCGGAGGGCGGTGGGGCGGCGGATGCGGCGGTGGGAAGGGCTGGTGCACGCCGGCGGGCTTGACGTTTGCTACGAGGGGCGGCCGGAGGTGGCAGGGGTGTTGGTGGGGGGTGTGGTGATGGAGTTCGAGGGCGGCGCGTTGCTGGCCGTGGAAGGCCGGCGGGCTTGGGTGGACGCCGGTGGCGGCGCCACCTGCTTTAGTATCGGTAGCTCGCAGCTGCTAGGCATGGAAAGTAACATCATAGGGAACCATCACCAACAAGACTACTGGGTGGAGTTCGACTTGGTGAACTCCAGATTGGGTTTTTTGAAGGCAAATTGCAGCATGGCCAAGTGATATTGAAGATCATATATCTAATATGGTCTTTATGAGAAGTTTAGTTAACCAAATATGGTGTTCTGATGTTGCTAATCGTAAGAGGTGATGGTTTTACTATCACCATGTTCATGAGTTTAAATATCGCTAACATGAATCATTTGTATTCTTTGGAAACGTACTAGAACATGTGTTTAACTAAATGTTTGTGAATAGTTTGCATGTGTATGGCCATGTTAAGACCTGAGTATCAGGAGACGATATTTTATGGTGCCATTCAAATTTGTTGCTATATATCTAGTATCTATCCACCTTACAAGTTACAAGGGCAAGCTTCTATTCAAGAAAGAAATATCGGGAAAACTGAACGGGTGATAAAGATGGCATTGAATTGAAAACTTTAAGAAGGAACCGACCTGTGCAACTTCAAAATGGGCAGTGTCGTAGTAAAAGCAGTGTCTTCAATTTGATTCGAACTAATCTACCTACTCCCATCTTTGTTGTTCATCAAACTCAACCTCCGCTGGCTTTGATTAATGTTGAGTAATGGTGGAAGCTTGTTGGCTAGATGTTGATAGTTAAGAGTCTTAAGACTTAAATGAAAACCAAGCAATCAAGGTCGAATTCATGGATTCGCAAACAATAGCATCTACGTCTAATTTGCAAGACTTGGTAATTGCCATCCATCTGATTTCAGGTAACATAGGTATAACCTCGGGACCCATACTCTTCAATGTGTAGCCCCCACGCGCCATATGCATTGCATGCACCATCATGAAGCAAATGGATGGGAGTCAATGCGGGTCCACGTTGGAAACGGGCAATTGTTTGATGCGAGTATTTGATTTGGACAACCGGACAAATATTTGTGGGCGTTCCCCAAACAAAGCTGCCAGCCATAACGTTGTCCGAATTTCGAGAAGAGACGATCTGTTATTGGCGATTCCGAAATTTCCTCTTCGTACGCGGAGAAACGTAATTGTCCTCGTACACGTCTTTAAATTCGTACGTCCCACGCTTTTTTCGTAACCACGTTCGTTAATGTTTTCAAGTTTTTTCATGCTCATATAGCGATTAATTGTACTTAGGTTGCTTCCCCAAGGAAGAAAATTATACTTAAGATTGCAGCAAAAAAGACTGGGCTTGGCATGGAGGCGACCTGCAAGCACGCGCATGGCTATATTTCCTTTGTTGAAGATGAGTCTGGGAGGGAGAATAAAGCAAAAGCGAAAGTAGAAGACAAGTAGACAATGTAGGTATAAGAGCCAACAACGGCAAGAGGAAACTCCGACTCCAAAGTATGCTCGCACTGGCCATGTCCATGCGAGCTGTACTTGTGCTAAACCTCGCTAATAGAATAATAGACAGCAGCCCATGAGTCCCTCCAAAGTATCCTTCTCATTCTGGGCGTCGACAAAAGGAGATGGGAAATTGACCTAACAACAAAGAATACAGTTGTCTAGCGGCTACCGAAACTGCTATAATGTCCAAGTTGCTATTGGAGCACAGTGGTCTCAAGAGCCTGAAATCTTAATGCCCACCTCCTCGTGTCTTTGCCTTGGATAGTATTTAAATCTAAAGTTCTGTAACAAGTTGGAGAACCGATGTGTGCACTTGATGGGAACTGGGTTTTCGTCTTTTGACATGCATATGTGGGGCAGTTGTGTTTAAGTACTGTAAAAGTCATAACATTGAAATGCTGGCCCTCGGCTTCTTTAATATTTCCTGGCATGGAAGATAGCGTAGCTCGAAGAAGACAAGTACGAACGCTTGATGCAGAAATTTAAAAAACGAAGTTCTGTTAAATGATTGTTTGATTCTATTTTTGATGAAGAAGTTTTCATCTTGTACACAAGCATTGAACAAGAAGTAACTGCTTTATAAATGTCGTGTGTAGAGAAAATCCGATAAGCTAGAACCAACAATGCTAATCAGTAAACTTCCTATAGTAGCAGCTGACAGCCTTGAATGATCAAAACTAGGATTTGTGATATGAACATATATTAATTTACAGTGGTGTAAATCGTATCTTGGAAAAGTTCGAAGCATGTAGTTTTTGTCGACGTGAAAAAAGACGTAGTTTTGGCGTGCGCCAGCCATGGTATAATGGGCCCGTAAATTTCATGTGATCCGTAGTCAATCGCGTCTGATGGGCCTGAGAGTAATCGTCCTCTACAGCTTGTCTATGTTTAATGTTCCATACACCTCTAAAAAGTCATCTTAAATAAAAAAAAATCTTCTTAAATCAAAATATTAGCCTAAGTTTTACAAGTCTATGGCTGTTCATTGGGTTTGTTGAGCTAAGCTTTGCCTCGTTTAAATTCGTTTATTTTATTTTGAATTTAATTTCTTGCCTATTAGTATTCGAGGTGAATTCAAGTTTGAGTTAAACTCGAGCTTAGTGTTATTCACTCTGCCTAATTTATGTTTTTTTTAAACCATAAAGATAACTCAAATTTGCATTATTTTACCTACAGAATACTACAGACATGCAACCAAATTTTATAGTCTTATTACAAATTAGTATGGTGTCAAACTATTTTATTATATAAGTTAAAATCCTTGGAAGGAAATTTATTATTTTATTATGCCATATATGTTTAAAGTCCTAGTTTTATAAATGAAATATCGAATTACAAAATTCAAGTGATTCATGTACACAATAAGTTCAGGCTCGATTTATTTAACTTCAAATTATTTTTCAATTGAGTATCAAGCCAAATCAGTTTTAATTGAACTTTTAAAAAAATGAAAATTTGACTCGAAAAAAAATCGACTTTTAATTGTTATTCATTACTGAATATCATTCTATATCAAACTAAACTGAAATTTTCAAAAAAAATTATGTGATAAAATACAGATTTTTTTGCTTACACCGAATGATCTCAATTTTCTATCTAATCCGAAATGGTAAAATTTTAAGGAGGGTAAAAATTAGTTAAGTGCATAATTCTCTATATGTAAAATCCGTAACTCAAGTTAGAGTTTTATATTAGTGAACCAGTCGGTTCAATTATCTGTTTAAGTCAAATTAGTTTTATTAACTGTATGCTTAATAGAGGCCAACCATGAGTTATGAATGATGAGAATAAGGTGAATTTGAGTATATGATGATAACGTAAAAAATATGACGAGAAAAAAGTTATTAGAGTATATGATAGCATGCAATTAACTTTTTTTTGTATTTGATCATAAAATTATCTTTAAGCCGAATAACACATTAGGACATGCTAAAAACGAGTTTGGATAGGTTATTAGTTATATAATATGTTATTATGATGTTATGATGCGTATTACATTTTATATGATTTTCTCTTATTTTTGGATTTTTTAGAATTTATTTTAAGTTAATTATTATTTTTAACTATATTCAAAGTCGAGTCAACTTTTATTTAAGAGATTGTCTCCGAGAACTCTCCCCGACCTTTTCCTCCCATCCTAGACACCGTCTCCACCCTCATCGTCGACGACTCCAGCCATAGCATCACTGCTGATCGACATCGCTGACCACCGTCGTGCAATCGCTGATCGCCGTTGTGTCGTCACCGTGTCGCCCCGAACATATCCGGCTGCCGCCCGACTTGCACGATGCCTCAACGCCATGCAATCGTGTAATGCTCCCGACGTCGATTCGCTGCCGTTCATGCCGCTCAATTGTTGCTGATACCTCCTCGACCTAACCAACATTTCCCCCATACTCAGTGCCACTGCCGAAGCTGGCCAAGGGCCGATTAGATAAGCTGACCGACCACAACCGACTTGTAGTTGCCGTCGGCGGTCATCACTGTCATTGCCGTCCTCACCACCACTATTGGGTCAAGCTTTCTGACCCGATGCCGACTTATAGGCACGATTACCTCACCAAAAAAGTCATTGAAAAACCATTGGAAAACTGAATTCACTGAAATTTGTCAGATCTTCCACCGAATTCATCTAGTGGAACCCAATCGAACTTCAGAAGCCGTCAGGTGCCGTATTTGAGTCTCAAGTAATGTGAAGAAACCCTAGCTGTTGCCGATTGCCGACGATGTGATGTATAATTAACTCTGACTTAATTTCTTAAAGGTAATAATTATTAGCACAACATGGTAAGGTTGATGAATTGATGTATTAGATATTTTTATT
>JAVDBV010001827.1:0-13321 GCA_032619315.1 Piper longum
ATGCCCCTCTTGTTACATATTCTAGTTTATGTACCAAAGGCCCTTTGTTTGCAGGTCGATTAAGCAAACCGGTTTTCAGGTATTACATTCGAATGTGTTACACAATCAGATATATCAACAACAATAAAGGCCTTTATCTTCGTCTAAAATAAATATCTTTACTTTCACATATATGTTTTGGCACATTTGACAAGAGTCCTCACAGGCCATATTCAAAATATTATTTGCAACTCTTATATATCCAAGCCGAAAAAATACACCGTAAAGATCTATTCAATGAGTCTCAAAAGTCGCTCAATGTAAATGTAATTCAAATTTGTATTATTTTAACAAAGCCAACAGTGCAGTTAAGCTTGGTCTCCCAGCACGGCAAAATGTCCAGTGTTCCTATCCTGCGAAGACGCAAAAAAGCTCATAAATAAAGAGTGGATAACAATTCTCACTCAAATGACACCGTTTGTAACAAACACTACGTCACAAACAGCAATTGGACAAAAAAATGCTTCCTCCGAAGTGAGTATACCCGTGCTTGTGTACGTTGCTTGTTCAGAAACTGAGTCCTGGCCTTGCTAACAATCGAATTGGGAGACCTGAAAAGCCTCTGTACATTCGAAAAAAAAGCACATACAGCACATTGTTTAGAATCTAATGTCTTGAAATTTTGCATGAATCTCAGCTTCCGCAACATTTACTTCATCAACTAAGTGTGTACTCAAACTACCACAACAACACTTGATACACGAAAATGCAAAACTCTATCATTTAACTAAAAATCAAATGTTAGCAAACCTGGAGTAACAAATTAGTAGACAGAAAATATGCAAACCTACCTTTTCAGGAGCACCCATTTTTTCCAAATTCTTTACTGGGAGGCTCTTCTTCGGAACAAAATTAAAAATTTGATGAAATAACTCATTTTCCTATATAGAAACAAAGCAAAAAAAAATAATTAGGCATATGAATCACAAAAATAGAAGCATTTACAAGGAAATAAATAACTACCGACACTCACCTGTATATGCTTGACAAAACCAGATCCTAATATTTGCTTCAGAAAATTTAACTGCATAATATAACAGATCAGTACCAGTTGAAGAACAAATTTCTCAACGTAAATATTGAGTGAACAGAACAAATTTTCTCAACATAATTACAATCACAGATTCACCTGTATATAATGGGTCCAAGTTGAAGCTTTCAAACTATCCCCAAATTGCAATTTAACTACTGTCTCTGGAGAGTAGCCACTCTACATTTTAACAATCAGACACCATCAGCAAAAACTCAAATGCACAAGAGCTTACCACCAACTACTAATGATTACCTCAATGAAGTCCAAAATATCACGAAAAAGGTTTCGTTGACTGCTTAAGTCTTTCTTAGCCAAGCCCTTTCCAGAAGCCTCAACCGACAATGTTTTAACTTGCTGCAGAATTTTCCCCTTCAGTGCCGATAAAGATGCAAAAGCCCCAGGGGCAACCTTTCCTTCTCCATCCAGATTGTCATCTAAAGATTCCCCTGAAAACAATTTAAGACTTGCAATCTCGAAGATAAGAGCAATAGCTTCACCAGCTGATATGCGAACGGCTCGATCATCCTTGTCCAAAAGGGTAGAGAGGTAAGATATTGACCTACCATTTTTCAGAAGATACAGAATCCAATTAGTATCCAAAGAACCTAGATATAGCCCTCAAACACACAACAATTTGCGTTTCATAACTTTCACATAATAATTTTCCATCAAAAAATCCGAAATCTTTTGAATAAATCACGCACTCTTTCCACTCGTTAGGACTCATCATCCAGCCATCAATAGTAGTCAGCAGAAATGCCCATGCAGATACTGCCGCGGCTACTACAGTAGAAGCAGCCTTACTCACAAGTCCAACCTTCAAAAAGGAAAAAAAAAGTACATCAACACCTTTGAAACAAAAAAATATTCTTCATAGCTATTATACCGACCATATTTAAGACTAAAGTCAATCATTGCATTAATTTTTAGACAATTACCACAAACCACTGGACACTTACACTAACCCCAGGTTTTGGATGTATTAGTTGCCAGATCATTTGCATAGACCTCTGTGTTTCCTCAGTATCAAATCCACCAACAAAAGTAAGAATAGCCAAAGATCTTATTACCTACATAGTATTAGTGGCAAAACCAGGCCCATAAGTGAAACTCAACTAATTATTAGAAGTTACAAATATTTTAAGTCAACAGTATTAACACGTACTGATGCTCGCTTTCTTGCATCTGTTCCAGGTTTCAGGGCTTGTGAAAGATGAGGAGCCGACTCTTCCAATATTTCGTGACCATGATCTCCACAACCGACAGTAAGTCCCAAAAGTGCTACATAATGACATAATGTTATTATCTTCAAAAACAGAAAATAAAAATCGATCAATGCAACATTCCGGTTACCGAGAGCATGAGCTGCGTCACATGCTTCTGCAGTAGAACCACGTTTGATTGAGTTGACAAGTAGATGTTGTAAGGTGACACAGCTGCACAGGAAAGTAAAATGTAAGTCACCGACGCATTAGCAAGAGGAGGATACGTAAGAATGCTTCTACGGGCCCCATCAATACACAGCCTACGATGGCAAACGCAAAAAAACCATTCCCATAAGCCTAGACATATATAATCACAAAGAAACAATGCGGCTCCTATCAATCTTTGATAAAAATGTGATGTTCCTTTAGTATGGCATAGTTCAAACCAAAAAGAACTGTAAAAGGCAACCAAGTTCTTACTTGGTGTCGGCGAATTCAAATTCCACTTGATTCGAAAAAGCACCAATAAGCGCCTCCAAAGCTTTCTCACGAGTTGATCCTCTGTATCAAAATTATGACAATGTAAGGATGGAGCATTATAGGCCGCCAAATGTTTACTTCCACCATTAACCCTCATTGACATCAAGAATCGATAATAACAACATTCACCACATATAAAAAGGTATATCTGCAAACCTCTTCTCGTATAAAGCATCCAATAAACCATCCAGTGGGCTACCCCCTCCATCCACCTCTTCGTTCTCCTGCACCTGTGTCACATCTGACATAGCAGTTGACGTAGTGCTCGCCGAATCATCATCACTGTAAACTGTATTAACCGCTTTCTTGCGCTGGCTCCCTGCAATTCAAGATGATGAAGAAGCCATCCCAATTCATACCACATGCAAACCATCCCATAAAAAAATAACCAACTGAATTGAACACAAAAAAAAAACCTCGCAAAATTAACAATATTTTTTATCATCATGTCAATAGATGAAAAAAGTACAAGAACCAGCTCAAGAAACCCAATTCTAAAGCTAAAACGGTAATAAAAATAAAAGAAAGAAAGAAGAAATAAGAGAACTCACGCTTCCCCATGGCGGTGAACGACCAGAAAAACCAAGAAGAAGGTTAAGTACGAAGCCGGAAGCAATGGAAGTTCCGAAAATCGACGGTGAGTAAGGAAGCGAGGGAGAGATCGTCGGCGGAGGAAGCAGAATTGGCGGCAGGGAAGGGGCTACAACGGAGCGCGGCGACAGCACAGCGACGGGATCGGCCGGAGAAGCACAAATCCATAGAGAGGTGGGAGAGGCCGGTGGTCGGAGCGACGGCGGCAGCGATCGGAACCCTAGTCGAGCGGCGTCGGCGACGAATTGGGAATTAGGTGGAGGAGATGAATATGCGGGGCGTGGATACGAATAAATGGAGTTGGGAGCGTACGTATCGACAAGGGATGTGTGGTAGGTGTCGATACTGAGAAGGCGAGATCTGTGGCGATCGTTGGTCGTCAGCGGTGGGTGGACCAGGTGGAATGGGCCGTCTGGAGAAGTGCAGTTAATGGGCTTTGTCGGATTGAGCCCAAATAGATTATGGTTTAGGTTGTTCAATAGTCTTGGAGAGATGGTGATCTAAAACTTCTTATTTTCTAGTTTCTAGTCTAATATTATTACTCAAATACGTATTGTTTAGTTCACTCGATTTGAAATTTTAGTTTTATCAACTTCAATTTTTAGACGCTTAAGTTAAATTCCAAATGAGTATTTTTTTCTTGAATTAAAATTTGCACATTATTAACAGTTATGTTTTGCTAATTTAGTATTCATACTAAATCCTACGTTCAGTCTAACCAGCTCAGTCTAATTCCCGGTTCCTAGTAACATCTCCACTTTAAAAAAAAAAAAAAAAGATTTTTCTTGTCATCTGGCTTTATCACCATTGACTGCAAACCTCACAAAACGACTCGTGTTTCTTCATTTGTCATGGCAAGTTGTAATTGGAGAAAGATGAAAAACTTGGCTAACTTTGAATGCGTCTGTAATACAGAAATAATAAGACGGCAGACATTCTCCTCATTAATCTTTTCTAAATATAGGTTCCTCTACTAAGGTCTTATGTCAATATTAACGGCACGGTCTCACAACATGTTCTCATTCCGCTATTAATATTAATTAATATTATGTGAAGTAATAATCCGTTGTAAGCCTTACAGCTTTAATTATAGGATGTAAGACCCAATTATCAGATAGTAATTTAACACATACTAAATGTTTTTAATGATAATTTTGAAGTATTAGTAATCAATAGATGCTATTATTTATAAGCATCTTAATATTGATTGGGTCTTAAATATAAGATCTTACAACTAATTATAACTCCTATTCCTATATAAAAAAAAAGACTTCTGCGTGCAACTGCTCTCAACAAATGGCGTTTAAACTGGTTAAATGGAAGGCGTGCATGCATCAGGCTGGGAAGGCTCAATGAAGACTTTTGGCGTTGATCATTGAATGGCTTTAGCTTCATTCATATAAACTTCCATGGGTGGCCCCATATATCCTCCCAACTTCCATGGCTTTAGCTTCAATCGTTCACGGAAAATAACAATAATAAGATGGCTGTTCCGTTCCGTTCCGATTATATGTTTTGTGAAGTGCCCAGCCTGGGTTCGATGTTTTGCATGGTCCGCACCCGGTCTATGCTAAAAAGGTGACGACTTTGAGGTGTGTGTGATGATGAATAAGTGTTTTTTTATGGTACATACTGCATACAATATAAAGAGTGATTTTATGAATGCGAAGAGCTCGGTATGACGTTCAGTTTTATATTTATGATTATATTTAAACTTAAATCAAATGAATGGGGGAGTCACGCCCGCCTCAGGGTGCGCCGAAGTGGTATGGAAATTTCTTGAACCAAGTAAATATACAGGATGAATAGTTGCCAACCACAAAATAAACATGCACCAATTTGATATTAAAGCTCGTGTTGACTTGCGTGGACATCCTTCCGGTTGAAGTAGTGCTCTTGTGAGGGAGAGATGTGATGTATTATTATTATTAGCTCTACTCGTGCTTTTTTTTTTTGACCAAGTAGCAAGCGTAAAAAATAAAACAATTATTTTTCTAATATTCAAAATTTTATATTAATTAAAATTAATACCAGCTTAATTTTTTTAAGCAACGGGTCCCCACGGGAAAGTTTCCAAAGAAAACCCCCTGCAGAAACCTTTAAAACCCAACCGAGCAGGAGTCCATGGCGGTCGAAGGAACCAAGCCTCCGAAGTCACTCTCTCCATTCCCGACTCTTCCTTCTCGCCATTGTAGTGGAAGCCCACCGTCTCTTCCCAAAGACCATATCTTTCTCCTCTCCCGCCGTCCAAAACCACTCTGAATAGACTCGGCCTTTTGCCGGGATGCGTGGAACGAGAAGAAGCAGAGGTTGCCATGGCTGACTCCGTCGACCTTCGTTGCTTGGAGAGCGCTTCTTTCTTGGGCTCGGGAGGGGTTGGGGACTACTCCGGGAGTGAGGCTCCGCCCCTTGGTGCGGCTGAACAGTGGGTTCTCTACGAGGCGGCGGAGGAGGAGGAGGAGTACTTCCAAATGCAGGTTGCGAAAGAGACCGACTTTGAGAAGCTCTTTCCTTGGGATGATGATACGAGGGTTGCCCGCTTGGAAGCTGTTAACTGGATCCTAGATGTGAGTTTCCTTTTTGTGTGATCTTTCCGCATTTGGTTCTTGTTCTTCATCTACGAGATGGCTGATGCTTGTGCTGGTTTTCTTGATTCGCATTTGATTTCTTTTAGCTGCGCGGGCATGTTCCTCCACGATTTCTTCTCGCTTTTCTTGGTTTTGGAAGTCGAGGTATTTGTGTTTCCTGGAGCTTTTGCGGATTGGATTCGTCTTTTCTCATCATCTGATTGGTATCATTTTCATTACCATGAAGAGATTCGTTCTTATGCTCTGAAATGCGTTCTTGCTTTCATGATTCTGAAACGGGAAGAATTTGGTTGTTTACATGTTCATGAAACATTTTTTAGATTGGGTTCTTTTCAGTTATAATGTGATGTCCATCCGATCCGTGTCATTGCTTAATCATGAAATGGTTGAATTCATTGGTGGCGCAATTTTCCTGAAACGTACATGTTGTTGGTGCTCTTCCAATCAGGCCAAGCTCACTTACGTAATCAGCTTCGAAAGTGCTTATCTTTCCATCATTTACCTTGATCGGTTCCTTTCGATCAGAAGGATTGATGTAAGCAACTGTCTTCTCCATCATTTTGATTATATATGTTTGTTCCATTATTTTTTTATGAGAGTTCAATACCATTACCCCATGAAATCTGCAGAATGGGATGGATTGGACTATTCGGCTCCTGCGCGTGGCCTGCCTGTCAATAGCAGTGAAAACGCAGAGATGTGGTTTTAGAATTGCTGAGATTGCTGCTAGTGATGACTTTGATTGTGTCATGGTAGAAAGGATGGAGTTTCTTGTGTTGTCTGCACTGGATTGGCGGTTGAATTTAGTAACTCCTTTCTGCTACTTGCATTATCTGGCACTAAAGTTGGTGCCTGGTTCAATACCAGAGGGTTTGGTTTCTGCATCCATTGAACTGATCTTGAAATCCACGGAAGGTAATTTGGCTATTTACATTGTTACTTATCTCCTGCTCTTGTGGTGCTCTTCTTCTATTGTTCCTCATTGTGTGGCCAAATAGCGCAGAAATGCTTCAAGTTGATTACCGCCCATCAGCAATTGCAGTGGCATCCATGCTGGTGGCAGCAGACGAAGTAGTGACGAGAGATTCGTTGAGAAACAAGCTTGAAACAATTTCATTTGGCAGATCACTTGACAGCGTGAGTTTTACTTTACCAATTTCAAATATGTTTGTAACACGTAAACATTGAATGTTAAACATTACGTTTGTGTATTCATGTAATCAGGATCACGTTTTTGCTGCCTACAATCTGATGTATGATTTGAAGGCCAAAACACCTAATAAGATGGTGCTTTGTCCTTATCAAACTAAAATGGGGGATGATCCTACTCTGACGAATGTTAAAAAGAAGCGAAGAGTGCTGCCATTCGATGACTAGAAGCCCATGTACAGCAAAAGAGTGGCTTTACAATTCTTTGACAATTTGTTGGTCATGGCCAGATTGGTTATCCCGGTACTTGATTGTTGATTTGGGAGCTGATGATATTTTCATTTCTTCAAACTCATTGATGTAGGAAAATAACATGACAAAAAGAAGAAAAACGATTGGTGAATAGTTCAACCTTAATGGCGAAAGTCCTGGCCGGGCTTAAAGAGATCCAATGGTGCATATACTTTTTGTCTCCTAAGGAGATGAATGATTTTGAGTAAAGCTCTGCTTGATTTGATGAATTTCTCGTTTGTTTAAATTTGAAGAGGATTTGCAGTTGACATGTTTCGGTGACAAAGGAAAATAACTATTGGTTTTTGCTTTTGCTAATTCTTTAATTTTTGTGGGTTCCAGAATCCTGGCCCATGACATTTGTTGCGAGCTCCTGATCCTATTGGAGCTTTGAGATGAAGCTGTTATAAGTTTGTAACCTTTCAAGATGAGAATATAGTTCCATGATTTCTGAGTTCTGATATTTGATTTCGGAAAGTTTTCACTGTAGCCGCCTTCTTGTTAGCATGGTTTAAATGTTGATCATTGTTCATTCAATCCAAAGTTGTAAACTGACGAACTGCATCAGAATTTTGTTTGGTCGTCCTCTGAATATACTGTTAATACCCATTCTCTGCATAATGGGGATCCGCTTTTTAAGTGTTGGTTAATATTTTCATGTCACAAGATTGAAGGATCTTATGTTTTGGGATGACTTTAGACGATGTGGATGGTGATATCCAGACTCTAGTAACGGAACAGGAACGGGAACAGGGTAGCTTAGTAGTTTGTCCGCCATGGCCTCTCTCTGTATGATTTAGATCTTGAATGGAAAGTATGTCTTGGATCCAAGGGATTTTTTCATATCCCTGTTGTACTTGGTCAATAGTCTCAGGCGACCCGTCACATCCAAAATGTAATTCCTGCTGGTAAATGATAAGGCTATTGGTTAATAGGTGGACGACAAAAAAGTTTCGAAGAAAAAGCCGATACTGGTCCACTGCAGGCTGCAGCTAAGCTCTCCTCGCCAATGATTCTACTCGTTGTAGACCTCTGACTTTCCTATTTGCATAGGCGCAATGGAAAAATTGGAAATTTTGTTTAGCTAAATGTGGTAATCTTTGGTTTGTCTAATTTCCTATGAGCGAGTAAAATTGATATTTCCGATGAGACATTATCGCCCAAGCAAAACAAATAACACACCTAGGTACCGAAGGCAACATGATTTTACCCTGTGCAACTTTTCAAGAAATAAGAGGCAATTACAGAGCATGTAAAATTCACAATTCAAAATAAATTTTGTGGCAATATCAAACCATTGTCGAACTAAAGAAACGTTTTTACAAACAACAATCGTGGAGTTTTTACATAAACTACATAAAGGACCACCGGATAAAATTTACCTGGCAGCATCCACAATCCATAAATTTGGAAGGAAAATACCTAAATTGACCATTGCCGAGTTTACATGGCAGCCTAGATTAGCATGGATGTGAATTAGTACAACTGTAGTTTTTTCATCTTCCTGAACACAAAAAAGCTAAACCTGGTTGTTACATTCACTTGAGCCGTCTTCTAAATGCCAAAACAAAACGCCATATCCTCAAGAAATGTTTTTCAAGCTTCCTTAAGTTTCATGAGATCCAACAGGGATCATCTTTATGGCTGCAGCAACTGGCATGCTCAGGAAGCCAAAGAGTATACTCACAAACCACTGAGTTAATGTAAGGGGGGTCGTGTTGGCAAAATCTCCCAAGAATTCAATGATGATGGCTTGAAATATCACGGTGCAACTGAGCACGCCCACAAATACATAGTTCTTTAGAATCCCCTTGAACACATCTATCTCCTCCATATCCCTCGAGCTTATTTCATTAAAGACCTGCAAAGATAATGGCACATGTTAATAAGGAGTTCAAATTAGAGCGCTAACAAGCTCACACAAGATAGCAAATTGTTGATATAGAAGAATTAGCCTTCCAAAATATTCTTCTTTCTCATCCACTTGATCCCAAGTTATTGGGGTCGGGGTGACAATTGGTCTTTTCCAAGATAAGAACACAGAAAAACAGCTTCGTGCCTTATCTCTACCTGGCAAAATACAAACGAATTGAAGATCAACGTATTCAGTGTCAAATCTGAATTGGGGCCAGACAGTTGAAACAATGCTTTTCCTTCTGTTTGGAGGTACCAGATTACCACAAACTGGTATAATGATTGCCCTAAAATATTCCTCCACATCACATTGCTAATGAAGTTTCCTTTCCTTCCAACTGGCATTCTTTTCATTAGTTCATCCTGTGGAGGCTCAGTTGCTAGAGCCAATGCCCCCAAAGTATCCATTATCATATTTACCCATAGGAGTTGAACAGCCGTAAGAGGTGCATTTCCTGAGACAAGAGTAAATGTTACAAAAGGATAACGAAGCATTAAATGATAAAAAGAAAATGAACTGTGTGTTATGTGAGCAATGTTACCAGTCAGGCAAGCCGAAGAGAAATTTACAATAAGAGCAACAATATTGACCGTCAGTTGAAATTGCACAAATTTTTGGATGTTTATGTAGACAGATCTACCCCACTTGACAACAGTGGGAATTGTTGAAAAGTTATCATCCAAAATTATTACATCTGCACTCTCTTTTGCCACCTAAATAAAAAAAAGGAAGCCAAAATCAATTAGTATGACTCAGCATAAGATAAAAGAAATTATTTTCGGCTGCATAAAAAGCAGTCATTTAAACTTATCACAGTTAACTGATTGTTACAACATCTGCAAGATTTCATAACTTAGAATACCTCGGTTCCAGCAATGCCCATTGCAAGGCCAATATCTGCTTCATGAAGCGCTGGAGCATCATTAGTTCCATCTCCTGTGACAGCAACTACTTCCCCGAGCATGGTGCGAAGGTGTTTCACCAAGGTATGCTTGTCCAATGGAGAAGACCGCGCCATCACCTAGTTCAAGCAAAAAGTGATCTATTATAGGTTTACTCTATTGATATGAAGTGATATCTTTCAGCTTAAGACAATACTAATATAGCTTACTCTTCCGTAAAATTGAGGCATTATATGTCAAAAAGAACGGTGTTGACTGGATGTACCAAGGCAACTGAATTCTAAATACTACAGACAAGAGACTACTTGAGTACAAGCAACAAGTGCTAACCTGAATTTTGGGAATAAGCTCATTCATCTCTGCCAAACTTTTCTCCCTGAATACAGGACCCTCAATTGCAATGCCTTCATCAGTCAGAATTCCACATTCTCGAGCAATTGCCTTTGCAGTAGTAATGTTGTCCCCGGTGACCATTCTCACTGTTATCCCTGCAGACCTGCATATTGCAACTGATTCCTTAACTCCTGGACGGACTGGGTCTTTGATGCCAACAATTCCAATACAAGTATACCCCTGAAGTGGAATTGACTGCTCAGGTGAAAAACTTTCAACCTCCATATAGGCAATACACAATGTTCGAAGAGATTCACTTGCATAAAGTTCAATTGTCTCCTTGAGGTGGGTAGAAATTGTGGCATCCAAAGGAACAACCTCTCCATTCTGGTTGATTACTTTATTACACGCTGCTAACACAATTTCTGAAGCTCCTTTGGTATGAACCCTCAGTCCTCCCTCGGGGAGTTCCAGTATAACACCCATTCTTTTCTTCTCAGAATTGAAAGGCTCAACCTTAATGAGTTTGCAAGCTTGGCGCTCAGCTTGAAAATCCCCACCAAGAGATAAAGCAAATTCTAGCAAAGCTGCTTCAGTTGGTGTCCCCAGAATTTCAGGCTGGCCATCTTTGTTAATAACTACTTCACCACCAGTGTTGTTAAATATTGACTGGAGGAAAATTCTGTGAGCAGCATCTGGGATCTTGGAGCACATACTGGGAGAATCTTTCAAGTTGCTAACATCCTCGCTATTCCCACAAATGCAAGCCTTAACAACTGTCATGTGATTGGTCGTTAGTGTCCCTGTCTTGTCACTGCAAATTGTAGTAGCAGAACCCATTGTTTCACAAGCTGCAAGGTGACGAACAAGTGCCTTATCATTCATCATCTTTTTCATTGCAAAAGCAAGGCTCAGAGTCACAGCTAAAGGTAAGCCCTCTGGAACTGCAACAACAACAATAGTAACTGCAACAGCAAAATATTCAAGCATCTCAAGGGCATCATCCCCATTCCAACTCCAATGAGTCCCTTCTCTAAATTTCCGAGTGAAGAGGCCTTGAACCAAGACAGCAAACGTCACAACCGCAAAAAACAAACCAATTTTTCCGATTATAGTAGCCACACCATTTAATTTAACCTGCAATGGTGTTTCATCATCCCCTCCTTCGCTGAGAGTGGCCATCAGCTTACCCCACTGGGTCCTCATACCTACTGTGGTTACGAGCATCTTACATGACCCATCTTGAACTTTAGTTCCAGAAAGAAGGAATGGATAATCTTTGCATACAGCCACAGGCTCGCTTTCACCAGTTAAACTTGACTCATTTATTAACAATGAAAAACCAGAAATGAAAAGGCCATCAGTAGGGACTTGATCACCAATTGCCAAATGAACTATGTCACCTGGAAGCAGTTCATATATTGAGAGCTTTTGTCGGAATCCATTTCGAGTGACATGTATAGAAATTTTCTTCTTTTCCTTGTCCAGATCCTTGAACTGCAAAGATTGTCTATAATCACTAATTGAAGTCACAAAGACAACCAGAAGGATACTAGCAACAATTCCTAGACCATCATGTGCACCTTTGGGCCAACCTTCCATTGCAATCCCAACAATCAGAGAAACAAATGCACAGACCGCAAGTATCATAAGTGTCATATCCTGAAGTGCCTCCCACACAAAAACCAAAAAACTTCTTGACTCGCTTTCTTCAAATTTATTAATTCCAAATATTTCTTGCCTAGTCTTTAAAAGTTCATCCGTTGTGGCCAATCCCTCGGTGATTGAAGTGCTAAGCTTGTCTGCTATCCCCTCAACCCCGCCGTGCAATTTAAGCTTCTTCATATCATGCCCTTCAACAATGGATCCCAGTTCATCGGCACAGATTCCATAACCTGCAGCTCTAGCCTTCTCGGGCACAGTATACTCGGTGGGAGTAAGACCTGCAGCGATATAAGATCGTAAGTAAAGCCCAATTTTCAAAGGGAAGGGTTAGATTTCCCACCATGAATGAACTGAAGTGCAGCTTTTGAAACCAAAACAGCCACTCTTAGTTGTTCCTGCAAGAAATCACAAAAAAGGGGATTAAAATAAAATAAAATAAAAAACAAAATGAGCACTGCAGTGGATGTGAGACCAGGGCAAATATCGTTTCACCAACGAACTGCAAATCTTACATCCAAATAACTTGTCATGAATGGAAGGAAAGAAAGCAAACCAAGGCAAAAAACTGCCTTCAGAAATTAACCATTGAGATCAGAAGGGACCCAACCATTTTAGACGTAAAAGCAAAAGGCATTTAAACAACAGAAAAGATGTGTATGTTTTAGACAAAACAGTTTCAGAATCTAGCCACAAGTTTCATAAACAATAATCCGCTTCCTATTGTTTCAGGGTAAACCAGCAGATCCATGTTGATGCAGGAACCGTCATCAATAAGCCAACTCACATCTCCTTGGAAGAGCGTCTCATACTCTATGTAACCATAACTTAGCCACCGCTTGTATGACACCGGTAGAGAAAGAGAAAAGCAAGCACAACAACAACAACAATAATAATAATAACAATAGTAATAAAAGACCTGATTGGACTTCTGCATCTGGCGGGCCTCCCATCGCTTGGATAGGTTGGCAGTGAAGCGGAAACGACGCTTGGGATTCTTGACGAAGCCGCAGAGCTTGCGCCATCGCTGGAGCGCTTCCTCCGACGAGTTCTTCGACTTCACCCCACCAAAG
>JAVDBV010001828.1:0-17677 GCA_032619315.1 Piper longum
TATATATATATATATATATATATATATATATATATAATATAATTTGGAAGGATATAATAAGATAAAGCAATCTGATTATCAGATCGGATCTACCAATCAACAAACTTCTTCATCTTCTATCCCACCGCTTCACCTCCATCCCCCATCGCCCCCCATCTCGCCGGCGTCGGACGCCGCCATTGCTCGGTGAGTGCCGCATTCCCTGCTTTTTGCGTTGTCCATGCTTGGATACGCGCAGACTCGGCTCGAAATGATCAGATCTCCCCTCCTTTTATTTTTACAAGCATTGGAATTGGCCTGTGAAAGTTTTGTTGGGTGAAATTCGGGGAATTAATGGTTTTTGTTGATTGGAGGGAGGGAAAGATTGGATCTTTGTTTTGTTTTAGCGTGATTGGGAGGTGCGCGTTTGGTCTCTGGAAATGAGGCTTGATCTGTATTCGCTACTGGGACCAGAACCAGTGCTCGACGTTGGGTTTATTTAGTATAATCTTGTAGCTGGGACTTGATTCTTTTCATTGTTTAGCTTAGATGCACAAAATGTGGCTTGTAGAATCCGCAAACATGTCTTTTGTTAGTTCTACCTGCATTTTTTTCAGTTATGTTATGTGGTTATGATTCTACGGGCAACTTTTAAGTTATGAAGTTCGTATTTACTTAACATACGCTAGTGCATTGCTGGTTGCGAGCTGGGAAAGGAGGAGAAGGATTTGTGTCAGGAAGGGCATCTGGCAATATCAAAACTTTGTCATTCGTAATCACACGGATCTTAGATTAAGATCCATGTTCCCAAATTCCTTGCAGGAAGAAGTTCATCTTTGCTTAATCTTCATTTTGAAGTTGAATTTGAAATTGAAAATTGCTGCTTATGTTTCGTTCTAGGAGATTAAAATTCCCCCTTGTGCTTTTCGCAGCATCCAATGAGTGGAGGATGCTTGTTTTCAAATTGTGACTGCGCCCACATGAACGGGTATATTTGATTCTGGATATAATTAAATATCTTGTGGAAGATACAATCTCAGCATAAACAGTTACACTTGGAGCAAATTAGCTGGGGCTGTGGTTCTTTGCTCAGTGTGACGTGAAAGCTATGAAAGGCCATCAAGATGGAGGCCAGAAAAAACGGCTTGTTGGTATTCTATGCTTTATGTTGGTATTGTTGGGGCTAGCTTATTATGGCTCTAGTTCTGGCCGTGGTGCCTCAGCGGTTGAATATGGCAAATCTCTGAGGAAACTGGGATCTTCATATCTTGCTGGTGATGATGACAGTGAGCTAGGTGACAAAGAGGATGATTCTATGTTTGCACTTGATGACGGAGACAAAGAATTCAAACCCAGAAGCTATCCAGTATGTATCCTCTGTTTTTATTTTTTTATTTTTTCAAGTTCACTGAAATAGTTATCTAGGGCTGACCATTTTCTTTCCCTTTGAAGGTCTGTGATCAACGGCATTCTGAGTTGATCCCATGTCTGGACAGAAACCTTATCTATCAGTTGAGGTTAAAACTGGATCTGTCTGTGATGGAACATTATGAGAGGCATTGCCCCCCTACAGAGAGGCGTTTCAATTGTTTGATCCCTCCTCCTCCTGGCTATAAGGTTGAATAATGCCAAAGTTTTTGTAGACTGCTGTCTAATGCTGTAATTACAATGAACCTTAACAAAAACAGCTGACAGGTTCCCATCAAGTGGCCAAAAAGCAGAGATGAAGTGTGGAAAGCAAACATACCACATACTCATTTGGCTCATGAGAAATCGGACCAGAACTGGATGGTGGACAAAGGTGATACGATAGGCTTCCCAGGAGGGGGTACACACTTCCACTATGGAGCGGACAAATATATTGCCTCGCTTGCAAATGTAAGTTTATCTTCTTTTTAGATATATCTAAATAGGAAGTACTGGTATTGGAGGCCTTCTTTGTCCAAGCTAGTTTGAATTGCATTTCATCTTTATTCTCTCTCTCCCATTCATTTGTCACGAATGACATTTATTCATGACAGCTCAAATTAGATTCTGTTTCTGCTTTTAACATGTTTGCGTTCACAGATGCTGAATTTTACCAATAACAACTTAAACAATGAAGGGAGGATCCGTTCGGTTCTTGATGTGGGTTGTGGAGTTGCTAGCTTTGGTGGCTATCTTTTATCATCTAATATCATAACAATGTCAGTAGCACCAAATGATGTGCACCAGAATCAGATTCAATTTGCATTGGAAAGAGGGATTCCTGCATATGTTGGTGTCCTCGGGACAAAAAGGCTGCCATATCCTAGCAGATCGTTTGAACTTGCTCATTGTTCCCGTTGTCGTATTGATTGGTTGCAGAGGGATGGTATCCTTCTTCTTGAGCTGGATAGGTTGCTTAGACCAGGAGGTTATTTTGCTTATTCATCTCCCGAAGCCTATGCTCAAGATGAAGAGGACCTCCGGATATGGCACGAGATGAGTGCACTTGTTGAGCGCATGTGCTGGAAAGTTGCAGAAAAAAGGAATCAAACTGTTATTTGGGTCAAGCCTTTAACAAACGACTGCTATCATCAAAGAGAACCTGGTACACAGCCACCTATGTGCAGATCAACGGATGATCCTGATGCTGTCTGGAATGTCCCAATGGAGGCATGCATTACACCCTACACTGAGCGTAAGATCCCCCAGCATTGCTTTGTGATAAATACCCAAAATTTTTGAAGAAATATGTGCAAAAGAAAATTACTAATCCTCTTAAACAAATATCTTACTGCTTTGTGTTATTCTTCGTAGATTGAAAGTCTAATTTTTCAGTTGGTTACACACAGTTGCCCTCCTATGACACACGCCTTGCTTTGTCACTGGTGCTACTTTATGCAGTTAAAGACATGTAGAAGATAAACATGTCTCTTATAACTTTGCTTCATTGTAATTATTATTTTTGGGAGCCTTGGAAATTGATATATTGTCTGGAATGCCTAATAAATAATCTAGCAATGTACTGAAAACACTTGGTTAGTTGTAACTTGACGTGGTAATTGAGTTGATTTTAGCTTTAAGATTAGTAATTATATGTGCTGAAAGCACTTTTCATGTTCAAATATCAATGTGTAACAAACACTCATTTTATTTGGGATAATTGTTGTATACTGCTAGGTTTTTATTACTGCGTTATGTTGAAACTGAAACTGTATTTAACGATTTATTAGAAAATCATAGAGACCGGGGAAGTGGATTAGCTCCTTGGCCAGCTCGGTTGACTGCTCCTCCCCCTCGCCTAGCAGATTTTGGGTATTCAACGGATGCGTTCGAGAAGGACACCGTAAGTCATTTTTATGATATGTACATCTGTCATTTTACTTTTTGGTTTTCAGAATTGATGCAGCTGGATGGTAGCTAATGATTAAACCATATGTTACATAGGAGACCTGGCAAAGGAGGGTTGACGTTTATTGGAACTTACTGAATCGCAAGATTAAACCAAATTCTCTTCGAAACTTAATGGATATGAAGGCAAATTTAGGGTCGTTTGCAGCCGCTCTGAAAAATAAGGATGTCTGGGTCATGAATGTGGTACCAGAAGATGGAACTAACACACTCAAAATCGTCTACGATAGAGGCCTGATAGGCACAACTCATAACTGGTAAACTTATAATGCAAATGTTCGAATTTATAATACTTAAGATGCCCCTTGTTAACGTATGCTTGTCCACTTGTCAGTAACTGAATTGTTGATTTACTTTCGACAGGTGTGAAGCCTTCTCTACTTACCCCAGAACATATGATCTTCTTCATGCCTGGACTGTTTTCTCAGACATTGAAAAGAAAGGATGCAGTGGAGAGGACTTGTTGTTTGAGATAGACAGAATACTTAGGCCTTCTGGTTATCTGATCATCCGGGATAAAAAGTTTGTTATTGAATATGTTACAAAATACTTGACTGCACTGCACTGGGAATCTGTTGCACTGGTTGATTCTGACGAGGAAGATGAAAAAGTATTTTTGATTCAGAAAAAATTGTGGTTGACATCTCCAGAGTGAAAATTTTGGCTGGATTCCCATTGTCTGAAAGCTTGGCAATCTGATTCATCATTGCAGGAAAGATTTGGCGGTAACTGGGGGGTTTCATGAATGATTACCCCTTGCCAGTAATTATATGTATGCCACGGATGGCATTGATTTGATTATTCGAGTTTTGCTTCTTCATTTGCTTGTAGATTTTGATGCATATTTTTTCCCACAATTCCTAAATGTTGAGGAATAAGAATTTGGGGCATGTTGGTTAGGCCTATTGGCTACTATTATCTTGTAAGTTGAACCTTGTGAAGTAGTTTTCTTGTGATATGGAGAAAATCTTTTGTCACTAACTGCATTGTTTTTTCAACAGGAAAAAAATGTTTCCATTTTTTTTGTTTTAAAAGTTTTTATACCATGAAAAGTCTAAATTAATTAGAGACTTAAGTTTTAGCGAACAAATTAAACTATGCAAAAGTTTTAATTAATTTAAAATTTTCTCATTTAATACTACTATCTAGCCACCAAGTTGAACACACAGATATTAAGTGATATCAGCACACTTAAAACAACAAATAGTTCATACATAAACAATAACCTTAGCACACTTACCCTATGCTAATTAAATAAAAATGGAAACATTAAGAGATTTACAAACAACATGATAAATCAATCCATTTCTCCAAGCTTGTGACCTCTCTAGAGTTGTTCAAAATGCACATCCTGAGTTCTTATTCGTAGCCTAAGAAACCTTAGCCAAAATTAATAGTTGTTATGCCTTTGAAATTTTCATATCATCCTTCTATCGATTGTTTGCCAAACTCCACTAGTTAGCCTTTTCTCTGCTCTATCCGCTGCCATCAATTTGCCAATCAAATTGTCGATAATCAGTCAAACAATTTGTCGAAGGTTCCCTAAACTTTAAAATGTCATAAGTTCTTCTAATTTAAGTGATTCTTGAAACATTAGAAAACTCTTAATGTAACGACTCGGCTAAAAGTACAGTGTAACTGGCCTAAAAAAGTAGTTAGTTAAGTTAAAGATCTATAGTTCATTCTTACTTATAAAGAGAATTTTATCCAATTAAATATTAAATGCGAGACTAAGTTTAGAGATCTCATAATTCACCCATTTTAAAAAAATTTATTTCCAAAATTCTTATAATAGGCCCGTTACTAGTTGGCCTATGACTTTTTTTGACTCGTGACCAGCAACCTAGCCAACATCTTAGTTCAGCCCATCGATGTTATTTTAATACTATTTGTAACGACCTGATCATCTAACGCGAAACGAAACCATGTTACTCTGATACTTCTGATACTATTTGTAACAACCTGTTCAAAGTGAGACATAATAGATTTAAGTCATTTTTTAAAAAGTGGTTAACAATTTATTCCCACTTATAAATAGATATTTATCTCAGTAAATATTAGATGTGAGACTTAATTGAAACATCTCAGACTTAATATCTTTTAAATTTCTAGAGAGTTTCATAATTAAACTTTGATTTAGGTTGATATAACTACCTTTTGAAAACGAGGAGTTTGTATAAATGCTATTGCTTGACCAAGACAAGTTCAAAGACATCAAATGACCTAATAACTTGAACTTTTATAATTTAAATATTGAGTTAGAGAGTCATAGGTGATAATGATCAAAAGCTAGGCTCAAGACATTTTTCACTTGCAATGAAAAGCCCAAGCTGTTCTTAAATTGTGGATACTAATTTTAACAAGAACTACTAATTGCTTGAATTTTGTTAAAATTGTCACGTTTGTGATTTTGCATCTAATTCTATAAGCCATACGGTTATTTGAAAGTAACAAAAAATCACTTGACACTAGGGATGGGTGGGGTATCTATATATCTGATTTGAATCCGACATGTTTATATTCCATCCGAAACATTTTAGATTGGATTTGAGTTCAGACTTTACAAATATATACTATATTTAAAAATATTAAAATCGAATATTGATTTGGGTTGATTTAACCTATATCTAATTTGAATACAAGATATTTTATAAAATATTTAAAAATAATTTTTAATTATATTTAATATGCTTTATAGTAAAATTTATAATATTTATATTATTTTAATTAATCAGGTTCAATTCGGAGTAAATAGAGGTTACATGGATTCGAACGTGATTCAAATATATTAAAAATATAAATATAATCTTTAAATTCGAGTTTGGCACAGTTAACACCGCTAAGCTACCCAAGTAGCATCTCATAAACTAGACATCAAGTTTTACTGTAGTCAGATAATATAATCTCAGCCTCCAACAGTAGAGTTTAAATCATAACTACCATCAGATAATATAATCTCAATTTCTAAGATGATCAATATGAGCACGAGGAACTTGCCAGGAAGATCAACAACCTGGGTCGTTCCAGTCTAATCAAATTTCTTACTCTCGAGATTTCATCAACAATGATGAGAAATTTGAGAACCAAGATGCAGCCCTCTTCTTTTAATTGATATGCTGGTTCGTCTCATGCTTTGCATATTACCCAGGCCCTCTAGGAGTATCTTAAATTTCAAGATATTATTATGTAATAGCACGTACTAATGAGAGGAATTGGGCCGCTTTTACCAGAGACCCAATATTACCAAAACATGTAATATGTTCTTATAAATAATATTATAGAAAAAAAACCGCAGAAAATTGCTTTCATGGGAAATTTGACGCACTGAGAATAATTTTTCTATGCCTTCTCTAATGAATAAAAAAAAACTAATATACTTAAAAAAATTCAAAATTAAATTCTTCCTCAGCAAAAAATTGCGCCAAAATTTGATGTTAGGCCCATCAACATTGCCAATTTTTATAGGTTTTTTTTTAACAGGCTTTTAATGTTTAATGTTGCCGGAAAGTTAAAGCAAGAATTGCCAGAAAGGAAAATAGCAGCAATTGACCACCGAAACCATCAAAGTTCAATAGCACAACAAAGACTTCTGCAGTAAACATTAAATACAAATCTGATACAATGATCGAAGCTCTGCCATCGTTAGAATCTTTTTAGTTTTAATAATATTTAAAAAAGTTTCTGAGTACAAATAATTTCTCCTTGTTGCCTAGCACTACCCAAACACATCCAATATCATGATCAACCAATCACCCAAGACTAAAACAGGTAGTTTAGAATGGTGGTGAAGGCTCGAGACTGTAAGCAACAGAGCCTAGAATTATTGTACCCGATAGCTTGGATAGATCACTTGTGAAGGACACTCTTCTTCTGCAGCTTAGGTCTCTTCTGAGAATGATGCTGACACAAATTACAATGGTTGAAATGAGTATAAACTAGGTAAGATTTGAACTATATTTCAAAAAAAAATCTTGAATGCAATAATCCATGTCAGATTTGACTTCCATTGAAATGAACCATTAAGCCAAAAAAAAAAAAAGTTCGAAATTTATGCTACACCTTTTGTCTCTCCAATGCCTCGGTATCTGTCCGTTCCTGCCAGGAGCTCTTGCGAAGCTTTATTGGACGATTGCCAACGTACTTGCCTGCAAATTACATAAAAAGAACCCGTATACTAATTGAAGATATGAAATTCAAGCAAAAATTTTCACAAACATTTAGATTAAGAAATTAACAAAAGAAGCCAGCAAAATGAAATAACGTAGCTGACCATTCATTTCCTTCAGTGCTGCTGCAAGGTCAGATGGATTTGAAAAACTAATGAAACCATAGCCTTTAGTTTTTCCAGTCCTTTTGTCTCTAACCACCTAAACAACGGAAGTGAAAGACAACAATATTAATAGACTTGAAAATAACTTGGTACATTATTTATAGAAAAGAAGTAACACAGTTCTATACAAAAATCAACTTAATTGCTCGCAAGCCAACCCAGGTGCATTTATACAACCGTCCAAATATCAATTTATAACAATTAAACTCATGCCTTTTATTTTGAAGATCCGTTAATACTTGCTTCCCACCTCTAATGGTGCACTACAAGTCTACAATTATAATTTACAGAAAACACTAACTAAAGTACAAGAAATGGTATAAACCTTTCCATATAAAAGCTTGTCAATACACCATGGTATAAACAGGATAGGACAAGGGCACAAAAAAAATAACCCGCACTCTTAACGCTTCATCTTATGGCAAAGACAAAGAAATGGTAATAATGGCAAAATATGGAGAGGTTATTATATTAGTCAGCATAAGTCATCTAAAGAAAACCTTCTTTTCTAAACATTGAGTATAGCGCCTTAGCAAATTCATACCTTTTTGTCTAGAATCTAAGAGAATCTGCAAAATATCATGAAATGTGATATCAGTCATTAAATTAATTAGTGCCATTATTATTATCAACGCCACTTCAGCATCCATTTTTTAAACACTTACGTCATTTAACAAGTTGCTGATCCACCTCGCAAACAATATTCTGTGCCCAGTAGAATAGTTGCAAGTATCTTAAACTTCAATAAATTAGAAAAGAAGCAACAATGCAACAAAAATATCAAACTTACCCTAGCCATGTTGAATGAAGGAAATCTTGAGAATGCTTTTGTAAGTACATCGTCATTAACTTCATTTCCTAGATCTCCACAAAACAAGCGGGAATCATCTGCATAAAAGAATAAATTGGCAGAAATTTCATGAAGCAGATTAAAGAGGAAACCAAAAAGAAAAAAGAAAAAAAAGGAAAGAAAAAAAGAAGGAAAAGAAAAGCAAAGATCAGGCATGGACAGTTGTTAGGACATGTCATGCATACATGCAATAAGACAAGAAAACTAATACGGCCTTCAAAAAACATATATGCTAAATAACCAAATTCCGCAAAATACACACTAACCAATAGAATGATAGATTGTAAAAAGTAAAAAAAAAGGAATATTAGACAAACACCGACATGCCAAAAATATATATATGTTTGAGAGTATAAAAAACACATAAAATCCGAAAAAAAAAAAGAAAAAAAAGGAAAGAAAGAAGTTGTAAAGGGTCATACTCTCGGGCCAATCTGTAAGCGTTGGGTCCTCCCACGTCTGACCTGCAGCTTTGCGTGGAATCGCTTTCTTCTTAGTTTCAGCTTTATGCGCAATTTCGCTGCTAGCAAGTGCAGCCTTTACACTTTCTAGAGCTTCAGGAGTAATTGTTTGAGCATCTTTCTGAAACAATTGCTGGGCCTATTATAAACAAACCAGTAACATCAGTACTCGTGCCAAAGTTCATCATTGCCATCAATCAAATCCTCCCTCATAAGTTTTCATATTCAAACATCAACAACACTTGTGCTAATAGCACACAAGTTATATTAAACATTTTTTTTAAACACCAAATGCTCTACATCTAAGCATAAATATACCCTCCAATAAAATCAAGATATTCAAATACTCAGACTAAAATAAGTCTAAAGAAGTTGCCATTCCTCAAATCTATCATACAGCTACTGTATGTTTCAATAGAGAACCACAAAAAATGTAATCAGAAAAGAAAATCATTGCCTAACGCAAACAAAAGGTGTCCTATGCAAGTACTTTTTCCAACTAACTAATTCGAGCAACCAATCCATCATGCACAAATACTTCCAAAAATTACGCAAAATAAAAGCCAATTTAAATATCCAAAATTGTCTCCAAGTCGCAAAAATTGCAAGGGAGTTCTTTTTTCAATTGAGGAATCCGATACAGAACAACTACTCTATATTCCCACAAATCAAAAACAAAAACCCAATCAAAATTGAAAATTGTCCCCGACACCCAAAATAAAGGTCGTTAGCAAGTACTTATCACGTAACTAACCACAGCGACAAACCCAGCATACAATCACGCTATATACCCCGAATTCAACACATAATATAAACAATCAAAATTGGTAATAATCCCCATTGACACGGTGACAAAGTCGAAAGCAACTTCCTTTTCAACTCTAACTCACACCTCCCCACAACAAATCCAATTCCATATCCCCACAAATCAACCTAAAAATAAATAAATCCAAAATCATCTACCCACGACAAATTCAGCTCTACATTCCCACAAATCAATCTAAAAAAAGCATTAAAAATCCAAAATCATCCCCTGATCGAGAGCGAGAGTCGAAAGAATCCACCTTCTCAATCAACTGATCACCTCAACAAATACAACACGCAAAATCCAAAACCAACCTCCAATCGCAAACAAAAACGCAAGTCAACCTTCTCTTCACCGACAACAACGCCATCCAGCAACAACTCTATCTTTCCCCCAATTCAAACACAAAGAACCAACGACTATCCAGGCACAACTACCCTAGCCGCACAGTAATCAAGCCCTAGGACGAAAAAGAACAGAAAAAAAAAGCGAAAAAGGAACGACAAACACCTGCTGGTACTGAGGCAAAGCGTACACCGGGGCGGGAGCGGAGTAGACGGGAGGGTATGCCGGAGGCGGTGCTCCCGGCGCGGGTACCGGAAACCTCGCCGGCGGCGTCGGCGCCGGGGCCTGCGAGGGGGCGGCGAAGGGCTTGGGGAACTGCTGCATCGCTCTCTCTCCCTGCGGTCGAATCCCAGCGGCCGCAGGGGGAGAGAGGCCTTTTCACCTTACTTCGATTAGTAGGAATTGAAGCCCAAAAGGCCCATTGGGCCTAATCCTTGGCCCATTATGAAAATTCGCTCCTTATTGCTACATTTTATTTATGGTAAAGTTTCATTAATATTACGATATCAGCAATTTGTAAATCGAGCCATCCATTTTGTATGTCACATTCGCTAGGAACTCTCCGGAACGAGCTTTGAGTGTTCAATTACCGCCTTCTTGTACTTCAACTTAGTTTCTAGATAGATGAGTTTGGTGCAGTAGCAAGATTCTAAAGAACTATCTTAAGTTCGACTGCTTTGTTCTTCTTTTAGACAGTGGTTTTCATTCCAACTTTCAAAGATGATGTTTTATGTCTTCACCCTTCATTTGTCTCTCTTAGGGTTACTAACCATTCGAGTGGTTTTCTACTGGTAAGAGCATCGGTTCTTTCCATTTGTTCTCATCATTTAGATACAATCATCCTAACCATCGTAACAATCCAAGGGCTCACACTAACTATAAACTGACACGAGTATCGTCAACCTGATGCTAATAGTAATTAGTCAAGCTAATTTGTGAAATCACACTAATTTGTGCTCGATTGTGCCTAGGGCTTGAGCATAAATATCAAGATTCCGTTATATTATTATTATTATTATTATTATTATTATTGTTATTATTATTATTATTTATTTTAAGTATAATAATGGCTATAATCAATTCAAGAGAGCTTGTAAGTGCCTGGTAAAGTGTGATCGTTTCAGTGCCGGTAAACTTGAAGTTGTGCTTCTTAATTTCTACTTCAAATAAATACTTGGCTTATAGCAGGTAGTGATTGAACTACTGGACACGACTTGAGCACAAGAGTGCCGTCCAATGCATGCAAGCTAGATACAACTCAACGCATCTCAATTCTCCTACTTGCTACTATCGTATTATATATATTCATCGGCGCATTATATATAAACATAAATGGTGGTCTTATACATTTAAAGAATCCAAAAATTTTAAAAGAATTTGAGATTGAATTTAGTAGCAAGTCTTGACTCAACACAATTTGGCTTGACTCCAAACTAACTAGCCAAGATTCACGCACACTGTGGCCTTGTATAAGTTGATTTATTGAAAAAATATTACGATAAATTTATTATTATTAAATGCTTTCAAAGAAAAATAGAAATCAATGTTTACTATATTTAAGAAAATTAAATAAATATAAATGGCAACATAAATATCTTAATAATTTATCTAGATTATAACTAATTACATTTAAGAATATTCATTATGGGTTTGGTTGGTTGAAAACATCTTGTTATAAGGAATTTTTTTTTATCAAAATATTTGATGTTATTTTAAAAATATTTTATTATAGGTTTGGTTGTAATTTAGTTGGTTAAAAAGATCTTATAATAAGAGAGTATTATTTGTAATAAATTCTTTTATTATTAGATTATTTGTGATTTTTTAACATAGTTTATTAGTTAAAAGGCAATAATTAAGGTTGTGCTATTGCTTTCAAAGAGAAAGTGAGTAAAATATAAACTACAATGAATCAAAACATATAAAACACTAAGAAATATCAGAATTATTTTGGTGGGAAAATAGATAGTTGGAAAATTCACAAATCCACTACTTGTAATAATCAACAACAAAAAAAAATAATAAAACCATCAAAATTGCACAAAAAAATTCAGCAATAAAATCAACAAGGGAGGTGGGGATGCCGAACAGTGTCCCGCCGCTAACTCCTCCTCTTCCTCCGACCCCGCCGGAGTTGTGGGAGTAGTGAAGGGCGGAGGCAAAGGCGGGTCCGATGTAGGCAAAGAGCTTCACCAATCGCCACCACTCGCCTCGTCGCCAAATGCTCATCGCACGTCGCCGCCCGTCTCTCTCTTGTCGATGGTTGCCGGCCAATCTCCACCATAGCCACCGCACCCACCACAGCCGCCCAACCTCTCCTTCCCCAACGGCCATATCCTAATCGAGCTCAATTTTTTGTTTTAGACAGGTTCGGGTCAAATTCGGCTTTTTGTTTTTTTAAGTGACCCGATTCAAAATTCGAAATTAAAATAATTTGACTCGAACCGATTAAAATTATAAACGAGCCCGTCATGAGTTTTAAAAAACTCGACTTGGACCGGCCTTTGAACACCCATATATTGCTGGTTCTTTTCTTTTTTTAAGAGAGAAAGCATAGTTCGCATTTATTGACAATTTTACAGTATAATAAAGACATTCTTAGTTAATGTGTTCAACAATAAACACGTATCTGAAAGTTGGGGCACCTTTTTTTCATATAAGAGGCACAAAACATTGACTTTTGCATCAAAACTACTTCGATTAGGAATTGCATTAATACAACTCTTCAAAAATGAAGCATGCTTATTTGAACTTTTAACTCTCCATTAATATGTATTAGAAGAGTTCATTTTCCAAGACAAACATATTTCCATTTACAACTCAAAGTCACGCAACAAGCTTGCAAAGGGCAAAGATTATAGTATCACCCCAAACAAATAGTAAACAACCACAAGAGAGTACAACACTAAATCTGTTCTTAACAAACCTTCCTACAACAAACACAATATTTTGTATAAAATTTCAATTGCAACCAACGCCCTACAAAATTATAGTTTTAATGTTGTAGGGACGATATACAGGTACAATTTTCGACATTTAAATGGACAATTATTTTTTGTTTAAATGTCTTACACTAAAGGGTAAGACTCGTTTAGACGCATTAAAGCTTACATCCAAATTGCCACCTGTGTGTGTGTTTGGCAAATACAATTACAAACGCACTTGGGCCGGTAAATTTATACATGGCAAATTTTTTATGTAAATGCATTTTCTAGGATGTCAAATTAACTAGCTTATCAGAGATTTACAATACCATACTTTTTGATTTTTTTTCTTAAATTTTATCTAATTAACTACAGAAAATAATCAATCAAAAAATGATTTCGTGGTGCCGTCTGCACCACACGCCCAAGTCCTAATTTGTTCTTTATGCAGTTTAATGAAAAAAGATATCATCTGCATTCCCTTTCAAAGAAGAGAAAAAGGCTCTTTTTTTTTAAAGAAGAGGTTCTCTTTCTTTTAAAGAAAAAAAAGTTTTTCTGCACCGCTTAATTGGATGCTTTCCAAGTATCTCTAAAAATAACAATAAATCTTCTAATTAGCAAAAAAATTTCTAACTAAAAACAAAATTACAATTCAAAGTCACAAAATTAATTTTTAATAATCAGTCAATCTAAAAAAAATTAAATAAATCTTTTAACTAACAATTAAACAAATTATTGAATCGATTAAATAAAAAAAATAACTTTAACAAATAACATCATCTTCATATGTAATAGTTTTAAAAATACATGCAATAAATACAAATATATATAATTACTAACAACAAACTTTTATCCTTCTTAAAAATATTTACTTAAAAATATTTATCTTAATATTTGTAAATAAATCAAGTTAATTATGTGGGAACCTCGGCTGGTTACATTGACAAATAAGTGATGCTTAGCTTCTGCAAACATATGTAATAATTTAGTATATTTGTTCCTCTCAGTTACAAGACTAAGCTAACTTGTTTCAATAACTTTCGGTAAAACGTAAAGTATGAGAAGCTAAGATTATGATAAGATTGATTAGTCTTCATTTCTGAATTTAACATACTTGGGAAAAACATAAACTTAGGTTTTGCATGGCCTTCACCCCCCTCGGTGATTTACTCTCTTTTCCTTTCATTTACCGCTCAGATTTTGTTCTATTATAAACTCCCGGGGTATATATTACAACTGGCACTCTGTGGAGTTCTAAATTCCAAAATAACTATCAACATTAGTATGGTTTAGCAATAGAAAGCAAAGAGCATTTGCAGAATCTGTCAACCAGAAGAACTTTGAAATCAAGCATAAAAGCAAGTACTATAGCCTCAGAGATCTTGGTGGAAAATGATCATCAAATAGGACTTATAACCCATCAAGAGTAGCAAATATCTTCTCTCACATCATCGGCTTTCACATTTAAAACCAACGTAAATCAAAAAGAAATTTTTTTAAAAAAATGTACAGATACAAGAAAAACATTTATTGCAGAAAAGAAAACCGATGAGAGTTGTAGCTCAATGTTGGTCAGAAGTAGCTGGTAACAGTAATCACATGGACAAATCAGTGGGAATCCGTCTGATTTTCTTCATCACCCATTTTCCAACAACTCTATCCCATTTGCTCATTTGCCAAGTAAAACATAGATCAAAACGAACCAAAGATGAAAATGAGTAGTATATCTAACTTGTCACCCAACTAAGGATAATCAGAGCTAACGGTATAAGTTAATTGCCTACCGATAGCGTCCTCGCCCCAAATCTGGCATGTTCGGCAACAAGGAATTGCAATTTAGGCGTACAAAACCCAAGAAAAAAAAAACTAACACCAAATTGACCATAAAAAACAAAATCTTCGCAATGAAAAAATATGAGTGGTAAGAGAGTAACGATGATCCCTTCCATCTGGAAACATGCGGTGAAAACCGCACGTTGATGAAAAGAGGATCACCAACCGATCAAACCATTGTAAAGAGAATCAGGTATCGGCACAGATCAAATGTTGTGGCTAACTTATTTACAGGCGCAAAACATCACGATCTACTCCGCCGATCTGGGTCTTGCTGACGGAATCCGCCGCCGCTAGGAGGCTCATTTTGGTCTGAAGGAGGAAATAGTTCGGGCGCTTTGGAGGGTGGGATCTTAGGGTTTTATCGCAGGTGAAATGGGCCGGGTCTAGTCAAGGGCTTGGGATTCAGGGTAGCACATTCGCTTCCCCGATTACGTTAAATATTTTTAATTAAAAAATATTAATTTTATTATTACAGTTAAATTTTAAATATTCGTAATTTATTAAAATTAAGGGTAAATCCGTGAACCTTTAAGACACAAAGTCAACCCATCAGAAAATATTTGGCATGCTAGATGCGGCAAGTGTGGTCGGCTGGTTTATCATTACATGGACTATTTTGAATTAAAATAAAATAAATAAATTCAAACATGTTTTTTTTTTAAAATGGTCTTTATCATTTTACTAATTTACCATTAGATTTATTTTTTAATGTAAAGATATAACTATATTGATTAAAATTAATAAGATATAGTATTATTAATGTGTGTAATTAAAATTTTATATCATCATAAATATATAATCTAAGTGACATCAAATTTGTGATTTTAGCATGAGTTTTGTGTTACCAAAGACACATGTGGTTCAAATTAAAATTTACTATTGTTAACCATATATCGTTGTTAAAATTTGGCCACGACAAAAGGTAAGCGATAAATAATATAATAACAGTTAATAATAAAAAATAGTAAATAATAATGATAAATACTTTTGACCGCTCCATAACCGCTTGCATCTCCATCAGTATCTCTTTGTGAAGTGAACCACCCAAGTATTAATTTTTTTAAAAAAATATTTGTTGAAAATGGTCATAGTTTTAAATATCATAAACATACTACCCAGTTATATCCGCTTCATACCGTCTTTAAATCCATCATAATTTGACTTTTGTACCATATTAATCTATATATCTAATTTTAAATCTGAATTTTTTACAAAATTTTTATTATTTTGTTAAAAATCACAATATTTTAGTCAGTACTTGATAAAATATTGATGATGAATTATTTTTTAATATTTTATAAAATATTTTATTTATACTTTTAGAATTCGATTGAACCCAGTTTGACTCGGATGAACCAAATATACCTATTTGTGAGTGGTTTTGTTTCGCAATGCTTGCTTCATGTCGAGTTGAATTAAGGATTTAGTAGGACTAAAGATGACCTTATCATGCAAAGAAACTATGCGATTAAAATAAAAATAAATACAAAGTTTGCGAGCAAGGAAACACACGAAGTATTTTTATGTTGTTTTTTAGGGTTAAACTTGAATCCCTAAATCAATCCCTAGTGGCTTGATATCTATAAATTTACCATTTTTTATTTTTATAAGTTATGTAAATAATAGTGAATTTTTTGCTTTTGAATTGATCTATCTTTTAATAACTTGGTTTGCAGGTGGGGCTAGACCCCGACTGTGACGTATATTTATGTTTTGGATCTATTGTGGTGTAAATTATTGTTTTCATATGGATATATTATATTGCACTATTTTTAATAGGTCGTCCCTTATTGCACTTTTGGGGGAGACTCTGTCCGTTTTATTCCAGGATTTTTTCGGAAGTTTCATCGCCATTTTTAATTATTTTTGATGTGGTAGTTATCATGACATTCATGTAGCATCCTGCTAGATTTTTCATTTCATTCATACCTTGGTTGCGCATTAGTGGCGTAGTGCATCTTGAGACGTCGAGAGGGTTATATCGTAGCCATTTAGGTTTTGGGGTCAACCAAATTAATCGGTTTACGAGTAGTCGATCCTTTGTAACGGTTTTGATCCGAGTTGAGAGTAAATTGGATCGGGGTGTTACACTCAACCTGAAGAAGTGTAGAGGATTACAGGTACTGCAATACAGCACATGTCTAGACTTATAGATTCAAAGGGTACTGAAGGCGCTTGCATAAGAGTACTCAGCCTCTGTGGTCAAGGCCAGAAGCGATACGAAGAGATGTAGAGAATTTTAGGATAATTAATTTTCCTGCACAAAGGATAGTTTGAAAATGCCGAAACATCTCATGAGTCAGAATGGGACACTGTCGAGCGGCTCCTGATTAGTGCCCTTATGAGAGACTCTATGAAGTAGTATATGAATGATTTCATTTAAAATGAGAGTCAGCTCTCCTGTGCCAGTATGATTATTAGTTATTTTTAGACCGGTAATACTCGTTATTAACATTTTTGTATTATATATGTAGTTAAAAATCCGAATGACTGTGAACTGTTGGGACCATAGAGGAGCATCAATGCAACTTGCACACATGTATTTGCCAAGACTGAATAAGAATGTGATGTGATGAATTACTATGAATGATGGTAGATAAATGTCTTAATGTTTTGTTGTATGAAATTATTTGTGTGTGATATTATTATGCATAGAATGGGTTGAGACCTAATGCAACAAGAAAAAAATTGTTATGATGTGATTGTGTGTGAAAAGTAAAATGCTCTGGTATTGTTTTAAGATTTTATCGATATATATATATATATATATAT
>JAVDBV010001830.1:0-15109 GCA_032619315.1 Piper longum
CGCGCGGTAGGAGAGCAGTTGGAAGGTCGGGCAGGCGGGCTGGATTGAAATCCAACAGCCCACGATCAGTGTACTACATGTGCTATCAAAAACTGGCAAGGCATTGCAGCAAAACTGCCACCTTGGGTTACACGAGAAGAGTCGGGAATGGAGGGGAAGAGGTTAGGGATGGTCGCTGGACGTTGTTGCTGTGGCTGGTGGTAATGGGTTGGGGTAGTTTAGTAATAAAAACTTGACTCGGTCCCGACTCGAGTTAATATTATGAAATAGATTCTGAAAAATATAGTAATATATAGTAAAATACCATAAAATAAAATAATTGAGTTCTAATGGATATTTTATTTTATGGCATTTTACGCTATTTTTTCATATTTTTTGAGATACATTTCGTAATATTGACTTGATTCAGGAACGAGTTAAATTTTTATTACAAAATTGTCATCGTTTAATTTTTCAGGAACGAGTTAAATTGGGGGGTGGAAGGATGTTTATTTTTCAGCCGTTGGATCGCTAACCGACGGCTGGAAAAAAATGCAACACAACCATGTTGGTTGTTCTAATTATTTTTATGACTTAGAATTAGAGAGTCAATTATAAAACTTAATCCATGAAATTTGAGTGGAGCCGATGCAAAGAATTTTAGATTCAATATGAGTTTGACAGCTATGCTCGCAACATTATTAATATTAGTATACTAGGATCAATGAACTGGTAAATTAAACATACTTCGACATGATCTTGAATAGTTGAATTATGCATGTATGTGTAGAACACCTTCATCCACATCAAAAAGAGAAATCTAAATCGAGACCGGTGGATGCATGCATGTCACCACATATAAATTAAGGTGGTGCATACGTATTGGCGGCAGCTCTTTGCTGATCACTGCGGACGTACCCTCTAGCCATTTTGTTTCTCCAATGCAGTGCTACTACCTATATATAATTTAACCAGGAAGATCTTTCTACAACCAACACATGAGGATTAAAAATATCAGCATAACAAAGCAATGGAGAATGGTAGAGAATTAAGTTTTTGTGGAGCGTACTGTTTGCACTAAAATATACATATATCTCGAGTATGGGAATTTGTGGCTGTCTTCCAACCCAGAATCAGCTTGATCTTTGGAGAGGACTTCAAGGACGATAGAGCTGGTTGTCAAAGCAAGTGAGAAAAGAAGGGTTTAATATTCAATTCTAGCGCCGATGGATCGAAGAACATGCAGTCCACCGGAGAATGTTGGCAAAGTTGAAAGCAAAATTCATGTGGTGCAAATGGCAGCCACCCAACCAACAAACCTAGATTTTAATGATAAAAATTTCTTTAATGTCTTTAATTATGTTTAATGCTGCATGAAATAGTCAAATATTATTAGTTGGCCTCTATTCAAACTATATCAGATCACCAAAGACATTTTGGAAGGAGAAATAGTTGTTTGTGCACATATTAAAAGATCATTCTAAGTTATTTTTCACACCATCGAAGAAAAAGACAATGTGAAGTTAAAGATTAAAAGAGAAAAAAATAATTTTTTTGGTCAAAATTAATAAAAATTAAGATATATTTTAATTTATGTTATATTTTTTATTCATTCTTGAATGTTAAATATAAATGAATTAAATTTTGACAGGATTGGTTTCTTTTAGGATAGGAAAAATAGTTTTTAATGAAGGAGACGTCAAATGGGTGTTGGATCGATTTTTTTCACCACAATTTATATTTCTATAATTGGGAAAAGAAAATTATTTACGAGATAATTTTTTTTTTGAAAAGATTAGTCAGCAACCGATAACCCTAATCTGATCTGATCCGGCTAGATGTGTCTAAGGTCATATTCACCTGTCCAAATTAGGTGATCAAGTGGCCGAACTATGACTTTTGGTCCTGTCCAATCTTGTGGACCATTTACGTCGCAGGGGTGTCTCAATTTTTCTAAAAATAATTTAGGGCAAAAATTATTGATCTAATCCAAAGACAAGATTGCCTTCTTATGAAAAAAATCTTCCATATTGTAAATATTTTTTCCCACGTCTCTACTCATAATCAATGAGCTTTTGTTTTATATGCAAAGTCGGAATTAGATGGAGTTATTTTGCGGATCAAATAATGTAACCTCATGATCAAACGAAAACAAATTTTGGTCGGGGCCTACCAATTTACATGGACTACCTCGATAATACTTGTGTTGGTAAAATTCTTATCTTGCAAAAGAAAAATTACTTAGATAAAATCATATTTATAACTGAAAATGGACTATATATCTTTAATTTTAATTAATCATTTTCTAAAAAGATGACATAACTCATTAATTTACACTCCTGATCTTTAGATTGGGTTGTGACAAACTCGGACAAAATGGTTGACCTCAATCCAAAGGCAAGTAATGTCCTATTATGAATAAAATTCTTGCATCACAAAAAAATCTTTTCCCCCCCTCACTCTCATAAACAAACATTAATACTAAAAAACTGAATTTTTCACCCATAAAAAAGCTAAAATCAACGATGGAAAGTAGAAACCAAATCAAATACTCTCACAAAGGAGGTGGGGAAGATGCCGCCACACAAGGGCCTGTCAAGCGGAGCTACAGCAAGCAAGGTGTCGAGCAACGAAGCCACACTTCAATAAATGACACCGCCCTCATGCCTCGTACTCAACAAATAAGCATCGACAGACAGACAAGTGATAGCACCCATTCAAGCTTCCCAACCAACAGCAGAAACGACTGGTTCGTCGTTACCATATCTAGGAACCGTAATTGTCTTTGTCACATAATATCTTTCTACAGCCAACGTACATGTGTTTGAACTAGGAAATAGCAGCAACTGCTAAGCAACACAGATATTTGCTGGGTGCAGTTGACGGGGCAAAGTGGTTGATAAAGATGGAACAGTGGGATAGGGAGAAGATGACAAGTGTGATTTTCCTACGTGTACGCTTAGATATTTAGATTTTTTTGGAATACATATACTACACATATGACAGCCACAATATAGTGATCATGCAACATATATTAGAAAAAAGGAGAGGTTTGATACATATATCATATGTATCTGTATGTTAGTATTGAATGGGAGGTGGGGAAGGAATGGGGTACAGGCCGGGCCGAGTTGAGCTGTGATCGAATTTGGTTTAATATAATACGAGTTAAGCCGATCTTTAATATAAACGAGTCGAGCTTTGATGTAAATAAATTATGCCGAACTTGTCCAAAATTCACGGTGTTTAAGTCTGACTCGTATTTAACTCGTTGTGTTTCAAGCCAAGCTGAAGCCGAGCTTAAATCGAGCATCAAGTTCGAGCGAATATTTATACTTAATTTATACTCAATTTATATAAGATCAAATTTTTTTTCCCAATACTATATAAGTTAAATATGACCTCAATAATATTTACGAGTTAAATTGAACCGAATATTTTTTCAAATTTAAACATATCGAATTCGAGTTTCGAGCTAAGCCGAACCGAATACTTTTTAACTCAAGTTCTGTTTGATGTTCAACGAGTTTATCCATTTTGAGTCGATCATTTTTCAAACACAGTTAACGAGTACGAACCGAGCCGAACATAAAAAGCTCGAACAAGTTTGACTTGTTTACACCCCTAATCCAAACAGACCAACGTCCGACATATCTAAACACGCCGCCTAAGGAATGGGAGCCGTACGCGTGTGGGTCTACGTGGAGGAGTGGGGTGACATCATGGGGCACGTGGACCTTGGCAGGTGATGTCCGTGTTGACGTGGACTAGTTTGGCAGATTTCTATCTGCCCTTTGATAGGTCGGTTCAATAGGGCCCTAAAATGTAAAAATTCGATTTTTTAAGTTGACTTAATTATGTCTTGCTTTTATTTGAATTTCTCTAAATGCAAAAAGTGTGGGGGAAACGGCTTAAATAAATAAACTACACAAAAATATAATGCTTATAATAATGAATTTGTTAACTCAATTTAGCAAATAAAGAGAGCTACTAATTGGTTAATTGGTTAACCACAGGCAACTCGAAGTCTATAGCCAATAAGGGTAATTTTATTATGTATTAAATTGCATATTTTAGCAAAATGACCTAGCAAATACGGTTACATTGTATAATTTTAAAATTATTTTTTAATTTAAAAAGTTTTACGACTCAATTTGACTTAATGAGGTGAGAGTCAACTCCATGGATGACTCGATTTGACTCTTTAAATGTCATAAAAATATTAAAATACATTATTTAAAAAAATAATTAAATCAATATTTTTAATGAATATAAACCATGTGTGTATCAAATTTAGATATCAAAAGAACAATATATAATAATTTTATATAATATTTATTTATATTATTAAAAATTAATATAAATAATTCCAAATCGATTTGGAGTCTTGACTCCTTAGAACCAACTCCCTTCCATGATATACCGAGTCATATTCGAGTTTTGAGTTTTTAAAGTAATTATCGTTGATGACATAATTGAAGTTCACATACATATCAAATTGTACTTAAAGAGTGATGCTAAACGTAGAGTGTGCATATTATGCAAAGTAAAACAATCCCAAACATTAAAAAGAAAATGATAGAGCATGCCTCATGGGGCAAAGACTTGTTTAGTTACAACTCTATGTCAACGTCATTCAAGCTTTTTTCAACCAAGGAAAGTGATAACTTATATGTTTTGTATATTATCATTGAAGCATTTGTTCATAATTGTGGTCAATTTTACTAATACAAAGTTAAAAGAAATTATTTTAACTGGAAAAAATTAGGACTCCATTGTATAGTTTTTCAAGCCATAAAACTCCCCAAATAATAAAAGCTACTAAAAATAATCAACAAATTTATATAATTTCTCCATGTTTATTAGTCTTGATGATTTTTGGTATCCTCTAAAACCTGTAGTAATTTATATAATTTAATTTAACTTTGAACAAGAATAATATATAATTTTAATAAATTTTAGAAGTATCACGCGCATGGCGCAGGTTCATCCCTAGTATATTATATACAAAAGAGTTAGGCTTATACTAATCTAATAATCTAATATATCTAACCATAAGATTTTTTTTTTTCAAACATGTTCTAATACTCTAAACAGAGTATTTGATGAAAAAAAGGTGGGGAATTCTTGTGGTGAAAAAAAATGGTGTGCAAAGAATTATCCAATTAGAATTTGGATGGACTCCTTGTAATTTATCTTCTAATCTTTTTAATTAAATTTAATGTTTGTCTTATTTTTAAGCTCGACTTGTTATCACATTGATGAAGTGTGTTTACATGCATTTGTTGTTAGTGAGTAATTTAAGAACTAATTTAGAATAAGTTAGCCTTAATCTCAACCCAATTAATAACATAAAAATTAGAATATTATTAACATATCTTAATGCCGAGGGAGGTATGAAAACTGTTGTAGACTTGTAGTATGCATGTAAACACGAAAGAGGAACTGCAACTCTTACCACACAATCATGCAGTGTTTTCTTTTTTTTTTTTCCACCCAATGCAAAACCTGCACCCAGAAATTACAGTAAACACCGAACAAGCCTGTTAAGATAAGAAATCAATACTTAATTCAGATGTCATTACATGTATTAGGAATAAGAATGTACTGCTCTACAATTTCCTGCACTTTTTAAAAGCAACTGTAATTTGAGCTTCACCCCTTAACACGTCAAAAAATGGAAATTTTTAATTTCATTGTAAGAACATGTCACTGGAATTTAGCAAAAACTGGTTCATACATACACAGCACGCCGGAAAATTGAAACACAGCTAATCTCGAAGCCAATCCAAGGTTTAGCAACTCAATTTATGAGAATCTTTCTAATTTTTAGTTGTGCCTACCTGGTAGCATGCTGAAGCCAAACACTGGATCGATCTTTGTGAACTGGAGCATTATGATTAACTTCCAATACTTGAGCGTGGAAGAGGTTGAACTGCAGCCAACGGGTTCACTTGAACTGAAAAAGCCAACCGCCAAAAGTCAAGGAGAGCTTTTCTGACGTACAATACTTGTCCAGCCAAAATCCTGAAAGGAGGTAAAGCGTTTTTTTTTGCATTAGCTATGCACTTTTGTTGTAATTGAAGGACGTAGACCTTGACAACTCAACTGACTGAAACATGTTGAGGTTGAAAATTTCACCTCTTCAAACTGGAACCTTTCTTCCGCAAAATATTGAGAACAAATAATGTCAACGAAGCCCAAAATAACAATCGAGCCTTTGATGCCATAAATTGACCAAGTTTAGTCTTCTTCAGAGATACTGAGGGGACTGAAGGCCCTGGCTGGCTTTTCCATGTAACGGATGTTTTGTTGGCAACAGAAAATACAGTATTGTCCTCATGCTCAGGTAACCCAGAAGTTGGTTTGGATGCTTTTGAAGCTATCAATGCGCGTAATTTATCCAATAGTTCCTATTGAAACAAGTACATCAAATTAGCATGAAATTTTTCTTCCAGATTAACCAGAAGTTTGAAGAAGCAAACAGATACTTTTCACTCCTGATTTCAAATGCACATCCTTCAAAATATATAAATATCCAGATAACTTCTTAACAAAGGGTGCACAAGCACCAAATTCTTTTATTTTATTAAATATTAGAACGATTTAGAATAACTGCATTAGCTGCATTATCTATAAATAACCATAATTGCAACAGTCACATCACTATTTTGATCAAGTAGAGTAAGGTCACTCCAAAGACCAAATTCTTCTTTCGTATGAGACGTCAGATCAATAAAGTCACATCAAATATAAATCTCACCTGACGTTTTGCATCTGGAATATGGGCTGCCTCTATCCAAGCAGCAGCATGATCAGTATTTCCATACACATTTCCCAAAAGCACTACTGAATATGCCTCTGCAACTTCCAAGTATTCATCAATGCTTAAAGGAAAAGGTGCAGAACATCCATTTAATTTATCCACAACATGATTATACGACAGTTTATCGGGTGAAGGTTTCCAACTGTAAATATACTCTTCCAGTGTAGACTGAAGACCGGATAAACAACCTTCAGATATTTGAAAGCAGGCTCTGGATAAACACCAATAGTGGTCAACATTGCATTTATTCACCATATGAAAAGCCCAAATTATGCAGAATAAATTGAAACTTCTACAGCCACATTGATGGAACACAAGCACGTAAGTTGCACTTGTAGGTGAATGGTATCAGTAATAATGCTTCAGGATCAGCTATTGATGAGCAGATATTATTCAATTAGTTAAACAATTTAAAATGGATCAGAACATCAGAAGACAATCTTTCTGGCCTCCATAGTAGTCTATCAATTATTAATAGCCTAATAGGGAAATCTAGCCCCTCCCCCCATGAAAAAAAAAGGACTATGGAAATGTAGAAAAGACAATCAAGGTACCCCATAAGGAGGACGTGAACAGGTATAGCTCCAACAGGATGATAAAAAGCAGCAAGCTCATCAAAAATTCTCTCTGTTCTGCACAGAAAAAATTCTAGCATCAGTTGAGCTATTCCAACCGCATTTGAGATACATGCATGAGACTTGAGAGAATGCTTGCAGGTAGAACTACAACCTCAAAAGCATTGGCACACATTTCCTTCAGGAAGAATGTATGTTCTTCCATGCAAATCATGGAACTTTGGGGGATGCATCAAAAAGAAATTATGTCAATATATTTACAGGCACCATCCAAGCAAATATAATTTGTTGGCAATTCCTATTAACACCACGAACAAAAGGGAACTAACAATAATTCACTTAAATTGTCATAATTGCTTCAACCAGCCAAAGAACACATCACAAACTTGACATGTTTGCAGATTCACACAAAGAGACCAAACTTGTTTTAAACGACAATAAAGAAACTGCCATTTCTATGTAGACAAAGAAAGGGATAGAGAGGAAAAACAAGCAAGAAGAATACATTTGCATACCTTTTCAGCTGTTTCAAGGATTGAACGAAGACCATACCCGCAGAGTCCATCATATCATACAATTCATGGTCCTCCACATATTTGATTGCACATGATTCGTGCAAACGTTGAAGAATTGACGAAGATAAATCTGAAGCTTCCTCAAACATACAACAAATAAGGTACCTGCAAAGACAACTTCTTGTCAAACTTCATAGAAATGACCCTCTTACAGAAAATTATCAAATATGTTAGAGAGAGGACAGAGAACATAATTGCAGGGAACTTTACAAAAAAGAGATGCCACCCACGTTAATTACGTCGACGAAGATGGCATTTCTATGCCACATAAGGTCAGTGTAGAACATCCAAAAGAACACTACAATAATAACTAATTTCCTCAACTACATCAAAACAAGCGACTACATTTCTTGTTGCAAAATTATTACAAGAGACCAAAAATTCATCATGACTGCAGATGCCTTGTCATTTTTACAAGGGAGGCAGTGCAAAGAAAAATAAGTTCCATTCAACATGGTGAAAGCATTGAACAATACTAGCAATACTATTGAACTTCAACTACAGATAAAATTCTGCGAAAGCAGTCAGCATCAAGAATACATATATTGCAGCTATGAAAGAGTAATCCTTCTAATACATACACAATGTCCACAGGAAGATAATAACACCCAGAAATTTATAAAAAAAAAGAAAGAAATAAGCAAAATGCATGTAGTAATTAGATTTAAATCTGATGAACCTTTCTGCAAGTTCAATTTCTTCCCATCTAGGAAAACCCGAGATTGTCATCTCCCTCTGAACCTGAAAGAGATATCAAAGATACAGTTTCAATATCATAAGGTTAAACAAATTCGGGCGAAGAGATTAACAAAAAAAATTAATAGGGAAATTTGATGAAAAGAATAAAAGGGAAGAGGGAAGGAAGTCACCTTTTCACATTGCTTGAAGGTTGGTGAGGGTGGTGAAACCATTATTATTTATTTGCCCTCAAATATTATTGATCTACAAACCAACCACATAAACATAGAAATGGTGAGAGCTTGACCTCGAGTATAGGCATAGGTTGGCTACGGGCTAAGCTGCTATCCTATCATCTGATAAGAGTTAATAAACATCTTATCATAAAATATTCTAAAAATAGATAACTACTTTTTAATGGAAGATCAATGCTTTTGGCTTGAATTAACATATACAAATTTCATAGATTTCCTATTTCTTTCATGTTAACAATACGTAGCCTTAGTTAAACTAGAAGATAACACATCCTACTACTAAAGCATTATCAGAAAACCGATCTTTTATGCAGAAACAATCAAAGACAACCCTAATTCGATTGACTTGAACGAAATCTACCATGAATTGCGCAACTTCTAAAGAGATGAACAAAGAAACACACAAATCAAAGACATCATTGCCGAGCCGGTTACAGGACAAAGACCAACAAGAAAATTGTATGCCAGAAAAAAACAACCAACAAAATCTAGGGTAGTGTAGATTTAGAAACGACAATTGATCACCAGCAAGAGTAGAAGAGCAAGAGGATGGATGAGTTGTGTTAAGAACACGGTAGAGTAAGAAATCGGCTATGGCGGATGCAATGAAAAAAAAAAGATAGACCGTCCTCAACGAACTCGCCTTCGTTATTTTTAAAGCTAGTTTGGCTTAAAAATTAGTATAGTCATATTAATTATTTATTGATGAAGTATTTCGTATAAATAAATTATTTATTGATGAAGTATTTCGTATAAATAAATTATTTATTGAATATTTTATTAATTGATTGTTTGCGTAATACTAATTTTATATAATTTAGAAAATACTATCTTTTTGCCATGGAATGAAAAACAATCATATAAAAGATGAAATTGAATTTGGTAAAGTAAAAGATTCAACTCAAAACATAGGGAATGAAAATGAATTTTGAAGCCACTCGAGCCTGGCTAGCCAATGTATAATTTTATATCAAACCAAATTTGAAAATTTTATTTTGAAAACAAATTAAACATAATCAGGTGTTTGGTTGCGTCATTTTTTTTCTACCATTTCTCAATACACCATGACGATATCTTTCCCAATTAAATCTTGAGTTACAATTGATTACTGTACCCAAAGAACTCTTACTCTGATCACAAATACACAAAAGTAGAGCCCTAATTATCTAACATGAATGGCAATAAAGGAGAAGAGACCCCAATTTAAGCACCCACTAACCGGGCAAACACAAGGAATTAAGAACGGGAATAGCTATGGTGATAAAAAATTTATAATGTTGATTTCTAGCCTATTTGACTCAGGACCTATTCTAGAAAAGCCGAGGTATTTCGAACTGTTTCTTGACACGAACAAAGTAAGGGAAAACCTCCAAAAAAAATCGTTGGTTCTCATTCTTCCTTCAAAGACTGGAGCATCAGTGGATCACCCTACTGATAATTATCTACTGGAGCAGGTGCAATCAGAGAACAACCAGCCGATCTAGATTTGCAAATTATTAGCGATTGTTCATTGTGGTTGAACTATACGCAGAGCAATCCGACATAAATTGATACCGACTCATCAGAATTTGGTATTACAACTAGCGGTAAGATTCCCACCCCTTGTCTATTCTTTTTTTTTTTTTTTTTTAGAAATTAGCACTAAAACAAAACAACGATGACAGACAGCTTACCCACAATCACAACTCATGCTCATCCCTATGAACTAACATGTAGGGAAAGGAATAAGAATGGAAGGAGATGAGTAGCGGCCGAGGTGGAAGAGGAGGAGAAACCAACGGCAGTCCCCTCCTCCCATGTCCAGTCCCTCCCCCCACACCGGAGGCAATCCCCCTCCGCTGCCCGCTCCCTCCCCTCCTCAACATAAAACCCCACCGGCCATCCCCGCCCCTGCGTCGACTCCTTTCCTTACCCTAACCGTGAATAAAACTGATAAAGAAAACAAAGAATTGGACTGAAACATACCTCGGAGGAGAGATGGACTCAAAAGAGAAAGGAAGGGAGCTAAAACACAATATGAAGTCTAATATAAATCTATTTTTTATTAAGAAAAGTTTTAATAATATTATTCTAAAAAATAGGGTTCAAAAATATTAACTTTGATTTGTTTGGTCTAATCATTATTATGAAGCAGAATAACTCGGCTAGACGGAAGGATCGGCTAAAAAAATAAGTATTTAAATAGAATAAATATTATCTATTTAAAATATACAAAATGTGGTTAAACTAGTCGTGGTAAATATAAATAATTATCATTAAGAATTTCATTTAATTTCAACTCTAAGACATATCATTACCTTAAAAAAATATCTATTTATTTTTATTTTATTTATACCTCGTGCGGTTCTTTTTTGATGTAACGTTAATCAAGCACTTTCACACCTTTTTTTCCTTTTATTTTTCATTTTACACGAAAATAATATAATCTATCTATTCTCTATTTATAATCTATATCCATATAATAAATATAATATATAAAACTATAAACTTTTAATATGGTGCCGCCATATACCCTTTTAACATTTTCTAATATTACTCTCTATTTTCTATTTACACTGCCATTTGGTTGGTCTGGTTCAATTATATATTGTAAGTTGTTTTAGTAAGAGTTAATTAGTCACTATTATGCTCTGATCAACTTACTTTTGTCTTGTGTCTTGTGTCTCATATCTTCTCCGGTGAAGACTCATTCTTGTAATAGTTTGTGGATTCATGAGAAAGCAAGGTTCTAATTTTATCACGTGGGAGGGGGGTGGGGGGTGGAGAGTGTTGGGTCTCTTATTTTATATTCACAATTATAATTATTTATAATAAAAAATATTATTATGCACAATAGTTGATAAGCCATTGGATTATAAAGAAAATTGGGCGATGAGGATTATTTTGTCCAAGTTATAAAAAAAATTACAACCATATTATAAAGATAGATGGTTTGCCTCACAAGTTGCTTATATCTTGATATCGGCGATCAGCGACTGCAGATACTAAAACCTTTCTTTATAATATTACCTTTTAAATTTTTTATTTAGAAGAATAGTATGAATTACAACTTTATTTAATATTATCTTTTATTTTATATTCTTAATTATAACTATTTTATAATATTATCCTTCAAGTTTTATATTCGAAAGAATATTTTGAATTACAACTCTATCTTTTCTATGAATCCACTAAGAATGAAGTCTTAAATCAACTAACTAATGCGCACTTTATTCTAAAAGACTTAAATCAATCAATATAAATAAAATACACAACCAGAGTAAAAAATTGTTGCGCATTGTGCTGAGTAACAACAACGGGCTGAGTGCCCAATATACAACCTTTCAGAAGATCAAGAACTTCAAAAAAATGTTAATTCTGTGGGAAAATATGTGAAAAAAAAATTATAAGCACATAAATATATATATATATATATATATATGTATGTATGTATGTATATATACAACAAAATGCTAAATGCCTATTTACAATAGCAAAAATTAGGCCAACTTGTCTTCTTAGCTCCTAAGATGTACACTACTAGCTACCATTTTCGTGAACCTACTTTACCCCAACCCCTTGTGGTCAGCGCAACAGAATCGAAAGGTTAACAGAAAAGTGTCCTCATCCTCACCTAATAAATTGATTAATCCGCTCTCATATTCGCTTCTCTTCTTTGTACAATAAATGGCAGCCAAAAGTCAGTCGTTACCCCCTCCCATAAACAAGTATCTCAGATCTTCCACTGTTAATTGCGATGCAGAGCCTCCCCCTTTTTCTTCCCCAAAAGCCGAAGATACCATTTTCCTCTTCTCCTCCTGCAAAACCAGCCGTAGGCCCGTTAGGGCAAACCTTCAAACCTTCTACAATAAGTAGTGCATCACGAGTATCATGATCATATGACCCAAAGCAAACAAACAGACTTACCTTGTTCCAGAACAGGAATGTGTGAGCAAAGACAATGAAACAGAAAAATAATAATAATAATAATAATAATAGTAAAATTTTGTAGAACTCAAAATGGAGAAACAATAAAACCAACACTACTTTTTTACAAGTCTTGACAGCTGTGACATCGGACCCCTCACAAATGGGGGCTAAACTATAGGATCAATATTTTCTAGCTTCAAAAATATGATAGATGAGTGAAAATATCACAAGTGGTTTTCTTGCAAGTGGCATCAAAATCATCGTGAAAGAAAAGAAAGAAAAGATACCTGGAGAGCTAATATTCGATCTTCCACAGTGTCTTTGATAGTTAATCGTGAAACATTCACAGGGCGATTTTGTCCGATTCGATGTGCTCTATCAACAGCTTGATCTTCAGAAGTCGGATTCCACCACAGATCCAGCATAATAACATGGCATGCAGAAATCAAGTTCAGTCCAAGGTTTCCAGCTTTCAGCGACATGATCATGACAATGACCTGGAAATAAAATTACGCAACATTTTAACATTAAAAAAAAAACATATAATAGACCAACTCCAATAACAAGCTTGCATACAGAAATGGGATTCAACCTCTGGTTTTGTAGTAAAATCTTTAACAGCCCTGTCTCTTGAAGGGAGGGTCATTGCACCGTCAAACCGTCGGTATTGTATAGAAGATTTTTTTAATGATTTCTCGAGCAAATCAAGCATACCAGTCCACTGAGAAAACACAATAACTTTTTCTGGGATATTGTGCAAAGATCCCGTTGAATGCATAGCCTTCCGTGAATCTGAAGAGCACTCCTCATAACAGGCAATTTTACTAGATCCATCTATTACCTCTGAGCTTGAGTTCACTGTTCCACACACTGAATGCAGAATTTCCATTGCCGCTTTAATTTTCGAAGACACAGAATAATTCTCAAGGGAAAACTCATCCACAGTTCCAGAATTGCTTGCACCATTATTTTCTTGATTATCAAAAGCACAACTAACCAGAATATTCTTAGAAAATACAGATTCAGATCCCAGTAGCCCTTTGCAATCACCAGCAGGGCAGGAATTATCATCTCCAGTTAGCCTCTCGGAAACACACTGATAACAAAATACATGACCGCACAAAGTGACAATTGCATCTTCCAGTATGTCCTGCAAAAAAATTGATTCATCAGTAAAACTCACCAAATCAATATGACAGAATAATAGAATTAAATTAAGCATATGTTAAAATCATGCATTAAAACAATTTAGTGACATTACATTGCATGCACCACAGATTGCAGAGGAAGCTTCCAATATTCTTAACAAGATGATCTGCTTTTCCTTTGGGAGGTTCTTTGCAGTCAGCAAAGAATCTTTCCCTGTGGAGTGAGAATGAAACCCTTTAACTAGAATAGGGTGATCACATGCCTGGCGAAGACGTAATAGAAGTAACAATATATTTGCATAGTTCTGTTTAATTGTTCCTTCATCAGCATATTTCTGCACCATACACACCATAATTAAAAATGTACCAATCATATGAATGCCTCATTACGCTAGAAATAAATTCATCAAGATTAGAGCACAAGCAGAATAACGAAGATGCATCATGTAACAGAATAATTGAATTCATAGTATTACCAAAATGGTCAGTCAACCTAAACAAAAAATAAATCTCTAATAAAAATGAGTTAACTTAAAAAAATTAAAATACCTATAAAAAACAAATTTCGTACAATGGACTCACTAGGTGCTCTCCAGATTAATTGATTGTGTTTATATTTTAATGCTCAGAATTTTCTACCACCCCACCCTGTTTAAGTTATGCACTGCACAACCTTCACATATATGGTGATGTGATCCTCAATTCTTTCACTCTATCGTGGCTTCATCTTTATTTCCAAATTCCTGCTCTCTTCTCCTCATCTTTTACTCATTAAATGCTTGAGTAATTGAATTCCCATCCTACTTGTGATTATATCATGTTTTTAAATAAAAATCATCATCCAAACCATATTTCAGTCAAGATATTCCAAGCACACTCAACAAAATTTCCATAATATAAATAAGATACAACACACAATTAAGATATATTTCACTTTGCCATTATGAAAATAATACCAAGGCACAAAATATGACCGTGATAGATAATTATGTCAATTAATAAATATTCCCTTCAATTGCACAAAATCCTAAGTTTTGAAAAGCTGAATGACACATTAACTCACAAAAGTAAGCCTTTACAGACAACCAAAATGCATTCCAATCCATAATTTACCTTAAATTGAGTGCGTGAATCTGCCTCCAGCCTGGTATAAAAATCTCGCTCC